>OZ038514.1:35069496-35109496 GCA_964036315.1 Acanthosepion esculentum
GATGATGGCCATGCTGGTCGAAACTAGTCGAGGAACCTAATTGAAATAATAAAACAAAAAATATTAATATAAAACCCAGTATGTCTGAAAATTTTTAATTTTTTTTTTAATTTTTAATTTTTTTTTTGACTCCAAAATTCGCTTGACGAGGAAATGGAACTAATGTCTTTAATTTGGTAACAAAATTGAATTCAAAGGCTTTGGCTCCCATTTTCGAAACATGGTTATCACTGTGTAGCGATAAAAAACATATTTTAAATCAATTAATATAAAATATTAATGCTGTGTAAATTTACATTGAGCACTATTGTGTAAAAATAAAAATATCTATAAGAACACCGGATTTTATATCTTACTGTTCTTTCTTTATATATATATATATATATATATATATATATATATATATATATATATATATATATATATAAAAGTGGACATGGAAGTCAACACTTAGAGGCGACAGTCTGTTTCATGCTAGTGCAATCGTCAGGCAACTAGCATTGCACTAGCATGAAACAGACTGTCGCCTCTAAGTGCTGACTTCCATGTCCACTTTTATATTTACACACGCTCTATCTCTGATATTGAGCACTTTATCCCTAAATATAGCACACTTTAAGACTATATTTCTTCATATATATATATATATATATATATTGAAGTGCATATATTTAACAAAGATATAAGGCTGCAGCTTGATTCAGGTTCAGGCTTATCCATAATTAATTATCAAACATGGAAAAAACTAGGTAAGCCGACTTTGTTAAGAACGAACCGAATAGCTAAAAGTGTAACTGGCGACCCTATTAAGTTTATGGGCGAACTTTTAACGAACGTGTCATTCAAAGGTAAAAATTTAAAACTAAAGGCGTATATTATGAAGAATACAGGTAATCTGTTCGGGACTGATTGGTTAGAACATTTTCACCTTTTGGGTATGCTTATTAACTGATTATGTCAAAAAGTCGAAAATTCGACTGACGAAGCAGAAAAGTTGAAAAGTGAACTTAAAAATAATTTCCCCGACGTTTTCAGTAGAGGACTAGGAAAAAGCACAAAATGCCTGCTAAATTTGAGTTAAAGCCAGACGTAAACCCAGTTTTTAAGAAAAAAACGTAACGTTCCATTTGCCCCATTAAATCAAATTGACGAAGAAGTGAATCGACTTGAGGAAATGGGAGTTCTGGCAAAGGTTGAATATAGTGAATGGGCATCCCCCACAGTTTATATTAAGAAAAAGAGCAAAGAAATTCGTGTATATGCTGACATCTCTACGGAGCTGAACATCGCCCTAAAGGATTATCATTATCTCCTAAGTCCAGATGAGATATTGGCTAAGCTCAGTGGAGGAAAATACTTTTCTAAGATCGACTTAAGCGATGCATATCTACAAATACCCGTGGGCGAGGAATGCTCGAAGCTCCTTTGCATAAACACCCACAAGGGTTTATACGAATTTTTAATACTTCCGTTCGGGGTTAAGGTCGCCCCTTCCATTTTTCAACAGGTCATGGACACGATGTTAAATGGTGTGGCTTTTACTGTGGCCTATCTTGATGACGCCCAAATGAAAAGCGAGAGCATCGAGGAACACAGATTATACATTTGGCAGGTGTTCAGGATAATCCAGGATTACGGAGTCAAATTAAAATACGGGAAGTGTGAGTTTTTCTTAGAGAGGATTAAGTACTTGGGGCAAATAATTGACAAAGACGGAAGACGTCCCGACCCAGATAGGGCAACGGCAATAAAGAATATGCCAGCACCAGAAAATGTATCGCCTCTTCAAAGGTTTTTAGATCTTGCCAATTATTGCGACCTTTTTGTACCAAGAATGCACAGTTTGAGAGCTCCACTTAATGAATTATTGAGAAAAGATAAAGAGTTGGAATGGACAACCGAATGCCAGGAAGCATTTGAGAAAATAAAGGAGATCTTTACGTCAGATCTGTTCCTGACTCATTACGATCCAAACCTTGACATCATTGTAGCCAGCGATGCTCGTTCCTATGGGATCGGGGCACGCATTTTACACAAGTTAATGGATGGATCGGTAAAGCCAATCGCCCATGCATCTAGGACGCGATTACAAGCTGAAAGGGGTTACTCGTAAATAGAAAAGGAAGCCTTAGGGATCATTTTTGCGGTGACTAAATTTCATAGATTTATTCATGGAAGGTACTTTTTTGTTGCAGACAAACCATCATCCACTCCTTACTATCTTTGGATCAAAAAGGGTCTGCCAACACACACTGCTAATAGACTGCAAAGATGTGAAACCATTCTCCTCAATTACAACTACAAAATTAAGTTTCTCCCATCCACTAAAATCTATCATGCAGACGAGTTGTCTAGATTGATACCTAAGTATGCTGAACCCCTGGAAGACACAGTCATTGCTGTCATAAGAACAGAGGTCGAAATAAAAAATACCTTGTGCAATACTGTGAGGGAGCTTCCTATAATAATGGACGAGATAATAGACAAAGTGTCCGATGATGAGTTCATAAAGGAAGTAAAGAACAAACTAAGTAGTAAAGACCAGAAGATTACTCACTCTGTAACGACATACTAATGTACGGAGACAGAGTAGTAATCCCATCTACACTACAGAAAAGAACATTAAAGGAATTTCATGTGGGCCATCCGGGAACTTCAAGAATGAAGAATCTGATGAGGAGTTACGTCTACTGGACCAACATGGACAAGGATATTGAAAACACTGTAAGATCGTGCAAAGGGTGTGCTTTGCTTGCTAAAGCACCCCCAATAAAATTCAATCCCTGGCCTAAAACCGGTCGTCTATAGCCGCGGATACACATTGATTTTGCTGGTCCACTTGATGGTTTTTACTACCTTGTAGTAGTTGACAGTTATTCCAAGTGGCCAGAAATATTGAAATGTAAGAAGCCGACCTCGGAGGTGACAGTAAAGTTTATGCACGAGCTATTTTCCCGTTTCGGATTTGTTGACTGTATTATAACTGACAATGGCACACAGTTCACATCCTGTGAATTTAAGGATTTTTGTCAGTCATTCCTGATCGAACATATTACCACGGCGCCATATCACCCAAGAAGTAATAGACAGGCAGAGCGTTTTGTTGACACTTTCAAGAGAGCACTTTCAAGGCGAGAGCTACTCCCAACGATACGACTATACAGCAGCTTTTGCAGGTCTATCGTGTAACTCCTAATAGCAGTGCTCCATCTGCCAAGACACTAGTGGAGGTCATGTTTGTCAGGAAAATAAAATCGGCATTTGACAAATTCCGTCCGAGTGAAACGAAAGCAGGAAATAGGAATAAAGTGATTAAAAAGCGCTTTAAGATCGGTGAAAAGGTTTATTTTAGTGTATTTGGGAATAATAAATCTCACTGGGAGATAGGAACAATAGACAAACAAATTGGTAACATGATTTACATGGTTCAGGAACCGAAGTTTATTTACAAACGTCATGTAAACCAAATTAGAAAACGGCATGAAAGTGTAGTCGACAGGGATCCCATAGAAGATGACACTATGGGCGTCGTCTTTGACATATTTGACATTCCAATACCGCAATCAGTGCCAGAGCTCAGAAGGCCCCCCCCCAAAAAAAGAAAATTTACGGAACCTTTAGAAGTTAACTCGAAAAAAAAGGATCGTGATGAAATCGATCATAAATGAAAATGACATCTTCCTGATTAATTACTCATAATTAAGGATTGGAAGGTCATGAAGAACTGAAATAAAGTTCACACACACACACACACACACACACACACACACACACATATATATATATATATATATTATTCCAAGAACATTTTCCAACTTATTCAAGATGATCTTCGCCCTCTCTAACCTTCTAACTTTCTGTCCTGGAGTAACAAGGTAGCTCACAGGTTTCACGTACGATTTCATTTTCGAGTTTTATTTCACTGCTCTTTGGACTGTCATAGCTGAAACTCCTCTCTCACGTGCCAAATGCCTTATGGGTTGAATTGGATCTGTTCTAACTGATCTCCTTAGCTCTAAGTTGAAATGATGATCCCTCTTGCTGTTGTCGTCTCCTGGTTCTCTTTTTTAAACGTATTCATCGTTCTTTTGATGGTTTTTGAATGGACTTTGAAGATGTAAGCCAGAGTATGAATGCTGGTACCATTACTGAAGGCTTGAATGATGTTTTTCTTCTCATCATTGGGAAGACATAGTGGGGCTGACACAAAACGATTTTAGCCTGTTCTATTTCTAGCTGAATAACTCAACGGGTTTTCAGTGATTTTTACGATAAGTGGTGTCAAGGTGGCCAAACGACTTGTCTGAAAACATGGGAAAAAGAAACTCAGTTAGTTTAATGTTTTTTTTTAGTTTTTTTAAAGATATTAAACATATTGTGGGATGAGCAATTATCCCATGCTGTGACACGATTTGGACAATTTTGCTGTTACACGATTTGGACAATTTTGCTGTGACACGATTTGGACAATTTTGCTGTGACACGATTTGGACAATTTTGCTGTTACACGATTTGGACAATTTTGCTGTGACACGATTTGGACAATTTTGCCGTGACACGATTTGGACAATTTTGCTGTTACACGATTTGGACAATTTTGCTGTTATACGATTCGGACTATATTGCTTTTTCGTAATTCGACAGAATAACATTAAAAAGAGATAGGAAACGTTTATCAATCTAACGTGTTTCAATTTTATTAAAGCTTCTTCAGAGAATGAAATATGGACAGAAAATGAGGGTTTAAAAAAAGTGAAAATAAAAGTAATATATGGTGTACTTGTACTTTCCCGTCGTGTTCGACGTATGAGGGTCAAGCAGCTCAGTTCATAGGAACTGATAGCCCAGACACCAGCACATATCATTTGATTATAGTGGTGAAGGCTTTGTACAGAACCAACCACACTTTTCAAAGGGCCGAATACAGAAACCTGGTGCACTACGTACCACACGGTCCCCAAACAACCCTTCGCAGGTTTTGAATTCAGAGTTGTCCTTCTCTTCGACCAGTTGCCATCCAAGGCTATAGAACCCACTCTGTTGTGCTATTTACCCATAGCTGGAGGGAAAAGAAGAGAATTAATACCTTTCCCAAGGTTCAGTCAGTTATCTAGCATGCATGATACTCGATTAGGCGATCATGTATCTTTCGATACATAACTGACGAGGCAGATTTTTTCCCGCAGTAGGTTGCCATTTCTTCGGTAGACCAGTTGCCATCCAAAGCTATAGAACCCGAATGTGTTTCTGTCTCCAAAATTCACTTGACGAGGAAATGGAACTAATGTATTTGGTTTAATAACAAAATTAAATTCAAGGGCTTTAGCTTCCATTTTCGAAACATGGTTATCACTGTGTAGCGAAAAACCCATATTTTAAATCAATTAATTTATAATATTAATGCTCTGTAAATTTACATTGAGCACTATTGTGTAAAAATAAAAATATCTATAAGAACACCGGATTTTATATCTTACTGTTCTTTCTTTTTATTTATATATACATATATATATATATATATATATATATATATATATATATATATATATATATATATATATATATATATATATATATATATGTATATATATATATATATATATATATATATATGTGTGTGTGTGTGTGTGTGTGTGTGTGTGTCTGTGTGTGTGTGTGTATGCACGAAATCTCTCACTCGCTTTCTCATATTCCAACTACTTCATTTTTTACAAATATTTTCTCACTCTCCTCCCTCTCTCTCACCTTCATCAACGTTTCCATTTTAGTCCACTACTAGTTTCTCTCTCACTCTTTTCACTCTTTCCTTAACTCTTTCATTGTAGTCCATGTCCACTCTCTTACTTCTCTCTCTCTCTCTCTCTCTCTCTATCCATCAACATTTTCATTATAGTCTACACACAATATGTTTCTCTCTCTCTTTCTCTCTCTCTCTTTTTCATATATTACTCCTCTGTCATATTTAAAATCCCAATTTTTTCTGTCTGTCTCTATACCCCCCCTCTCTCTCTCTCTCTCTCTCTCTATATATATATATATATATATATATATATATATATATGTTTTTATTATAATCTCTTATAATAAAAATAATAATAATATATTGCTCTACTTCATATTTGTGTGCCGACAGTAATGGATAATGGCTCGGAATTCCAAGACAAAAATGAATGTGTTACTTGTTGAAAGATGTTTTATTAAAAGTGTGTTGTTATTAACAGTTAAAAATATTTTTGAATTTTTTACTTAGAATTACCTGAAATTAAGGGGAAAAATGACATCTATTCCTGAAGATGGTGCTTGTATGCATCGAAAGCTCTTGCAAACTATATGGACCGAACATCTAATCCATAGTACAATTAAATAAACAAGGATCGTGTCGTTCAGCGAGGGGTCAGTAAGTTAATGCCTTCTTAATCTGTTAGCGAAGTGAATTCGCCATTAATTACATTAACTTTATTGATTTATTCTTTGAATGACTATTTTATAATATTAATTAAGCTGCATTATTTAATCATTTAAAAAAAAGTTTTCTGTCTATTGTAAAAAAAGAAAATCGATTAACATATAATTAAGAAATTTATCGAGTCTAGAAGAAACCTCAATAGAATGCAGAAAACAAAGAACGGCAGTTTGTCCTATATTTGGAGCTCATCAGCAGTGTGGATCCACTACTGAGAATTGAAACCCGGATAGTTACATTATTAGGCAAACGTCATACCAACTGTACTAACGGGCCTCGATGACGAATAGGCTGTGAATCAAACTTAATATAGCGTAGCTCGATCAGATATTCCGTGGTGGAACTAATCCGAATTTCTCCTTTATCTATACGACTGTGCCCCCACGAGCCACGACTACAATCACCAAGACTCTCCAGCCAGAGCATTAGAAGCGGGTTCAAGCAAGGATATACAAGTGATAGAAATTAGGAGCATTTGAGATAACTAAAAAATTCATCGAGTCTAGAAGAAACCTCAACAGAATGCAGAAAGCACTGGACGGCCGTTTCGTCCTAAATTTGGGACTCATCAGGAGTGCGCATCCACTACGGAGAATTGAAACCCAGACAGTTATCAAGCATATGTCATACCATCTCCTCCTACGGGCTTAGTGACGGAGAAGTAGTGAATCAGACTCAATATAGCGTAGCTCGATCATATATATATATATATATATATATATATATATATATATATATATATATATATATATATATATATATATATATATATATATATATGAATGATTCATTGTAATATATATATATATATATATATATATATATATATATATATATATATATATATATATATATATATTACAATGAATCATTCATACAGAAAACAGATATAGAAGTTAATGATAAAAATGGCGAGAATATATCTTCGCAAACAATTTACTAAAAGACATTAACCCCGAACCTGTAAATGAATGTTATGATCCCTGTTTATAAATTCCAGTTGAATAAGGTCTTTTTTGATATATCTACGAGCTTTCATCTGTTTCATATATAGTGTCCATAAAGTTCATGTGCACTTTAAAAATTTATAACTTTAAAGTGCACACGAACTTTATGGACACCCTGTATATATTATTTTTATTACATGAGATTATAATAAAAACATGTTGAAGGCACGATAGATTTGTTGCTTACATATTTTTCGCAATTGTCAATGATGACCTGTCTATGTTCCGGTTTATCATGACATAAAATTTCCCCCCTCTGAGCTTATTTTTTTATTTAGCGCAGATCTAACATTTAATTGGTTAATCAAGACATACCCACAAGTTTATCTTTAAATCTGACCTTATATACCCCCCCTTTATATTTCGGAAAAGAGGTAACACTTTACTTTGAAATTATCTTAAATCATTTAATCAGGAGTTACCATCGCCTGAAGAAGTACAATCAACATATTGAAACATGAAAGCCTTTGTGTAGCGATTTCAACATGTTTTTTTTATTATAATCTCTTATAATAAAAATAATAATAATATATTGCTCTATTTTGCTTTGAGTACTTTTTAAAGTAAACGCTTCGTACGAACAGTGGATTTTTACTAGCATTTACTTATATATATATATATATATATATATATATATATATATATATATATATATATATATATATATGATGAAAATGTGGAAAAGACAAAGAAAAATCCGAATATGTGAGTTTACTGTTTTTTATTTTGTTTTTGTAAAACAGTAAACTCACATATTCGGATTTTGCTTTGTCTTTTCCACATTTTCACCATACCGTCGGATCTACATCCACACATTTGCTTATATATATATATATATATATATATATATATATATATATATATATATATATATATATATATATATATAACTGTGAATCTAAAGAGCCAGGCAAACCTACCTAGGTTTTACCTACGCGGATCGTAGGTAGGTCTGTCTGGCCCTTTAAGTTCATAGTTAGATTTGTTCTACATAGTGTATTGAGCCCTTTGCTTAGTTAGTTTTGCTTTACTCGTTTTGCATTTTTTTTTCTTTGGCCTCTGAGCTTGGATTCTGGACGATTGTTTTCGCCTCAATTTCATGTTCTTAGTTCTTTCTTTTTTATCACTTATTTTTCTTTGGCCATTGGTTTGTAGTTCATTTACAAGCCAAAACACCTAAGGTTTTTCCAGACGAGTATATATATATATATATATATATATATATATATATATATATATATATATATATATATAAATGTATGGTGTTAGGTCCAACTGGGGATGGTTTGCCTGTATTCAAAAATTAACAAATTCCTCCTTGTTGTTTTGTCTCTTTACTGATCTTCCTAACACTCTATCTCTCCCTCTTTCTTTCTCTCTCTCTTTCTCTCACTCACTCTCTGTCTCTCTCATACTTGCTTTCTATCTCTTTCTCTTTCTCTCTTTTTTTTTCTCTCTCTCTATAGTTCTTTCTCACTCTCTCTTTTTCTTTCTCTCTCCCTCTCTTTCGCTTTCTCTCCCTCTCTCCCTCTCTTACTTTCTATCTCTCTCTTTCTCTCTTAATCTCTCAACACTTCTGGTGTCTTATCAAGTGATGGTGTTGAATGTAGAATAAAGGGTTTTAAAAAGTTCAATTCAATCAAACACCCCTCGCTAGGGGAAACGCTGTTACATAAGCTGAAATGACCAATATATATATATATATATATATATATATATATATATATATATATATATATATATATATATATATATATGTGTAAGCGAATGTGTGGATGTAGATCCGACGGTATGATGAAAATGTGGAAAAGACAAAGCAAAATCCGAATATGTGAGTTTACTGTTTTTATTTTGTTTTTGTTTTTGTTATTCTGTCGACGTCAGACGTTTCGGTCAAATAGACCTTCTTCAGGACATGGTTAATGGAGACATATTTATATTAGATTTAAGTTAGATGAAGAGACGATATATACAGGACTAGTCAGAAACAGAAAAACTGAAATTTTAAAGTCAGAGTATTCTTTCTTGGAGTCGGAAACGCTGGCGTCACGTGGGCGGCGCTACGAAAACCTGCTCCCAGGGTGCTTTGGTTGTACACATAGCCAAATCTGATCACAATTTTGATTTCGACTCTGTGAAGATTTTAAAATATATCCACAATAAAAACCTTAGGCAGATTTACGAGGCTGGCATGATAGCCACCTCACACACAATAAACACCCGACAAGGTTTCTTTAACATATCAAGTTTTCTAGCAAGATTAATGCTTGACAAACGTACCGATAAGCTATAGTTTTAAATAGGTCCCCCCACTTTCCACTTAGGATAAAATCTCTTCCCTGGGAGCAGGTTTTCGTAGCGCCGCCCACGTGACGCCAGCGTATCCGACTCCAAGAAAGAATACTCTGACTTTAGAATTTCAGTTTTTCTGTTTCTGACTAGTCCTGTATATGTCGTCTCTTCATTTAACTTAAATCTAATATAAATATGTCTCCATTAACCATGTCCTGAGGAAGGTCTATTTGACCGAAACGTCTGACGTCGACAGAATAACAAAAACAAAATAAAAAAACAGTAAACTCACATATTCGGATTTTGCTTTGTCTTTTCCACATTTTCATCATATATATATATATATATATATATATATATATATATATGTATAATTTTTTCTTTAATCATTTGTGCTCAAGCAAACAGGTAATGCTACAAAGGCTCAAAGGCTTACTGCGAGGGAAACAAAAAAAAAAAAAGAAAAGAAAAAAGAAGACAATAGTGAAGAGAATGGAGAATAAAGAAACGGGATTCAGGTAGACAGAAGATGGCGACTGATGTTGCATTTATATTTTTGAAGATCGTTGGTAGCCGAATAATAAGAAACCGGAAGTGAGTTCTACAAGCAAGAAATGGGAGAAAAGAAACTATTACATTAGAACATACGGTTTTGATTTAGCTATATCAACAGTAAAAAAAAAATTAAAAAAAAGAGACCTACTTACCAGCAAATTTATGCTGTTGAGGTACCAATGAGGAAAATTTGTTGGAAAAAATTGCAATAAAAGATTTATCGAAATGACAGCAAGAAAGCCACGTCACGAAAGTGACTGAAGGCGAGATACCGCATCAGGGCGGATAACATTAGAAAAAAAACAGAATAATCGCCATGAATTAAGTATGAACTTATATCCTTTAGCGAGTCTAAAGCAACAGATTAACTCATAAACAATACTGGATAATCTCTTCAAGGGTCAATAGTCAAATGATGGATACGAGCCCTTCAACAAATCTACACAACATCTGTAAACGCTTTTTTCCCCAAAATACACATCCACGAATATAGAGATTTTCCAAGCGTAGCTTAGATATTGCACAAGGCCGAAAGTAGTGGGCACCCGGTGAGGATCGAACTCACTACTCAGTCGTAATTGTTCTAGCGAGACAAGCTTGCACCACCTGGAGGTGACCCACATCAACGAATATATATATATATATATATATATATATATATATATATATATATATATATATATATATATATATATATATATATATATAATTATTTATTTAAATATTATAACATACATATGTAATAAAATCAATACAAAAATAGCCATTTTGTTTCAACACTTCTGGTGTCTTATTAAGTGATGATGTTCAACATCATCACTTGATAAGACACCAGAAGTGTTGAAACAAAATGGCTATTTTTGTAGTGATTTTATAACATATTTATGTTATAATATTTAAATAAATAATTATATCTGCTCTACTCTGTATTGAGCACTCTTTTAAGAATAATAATTGTTGGTTATTGGAATTTATTCCGTATATACCAATCTTATACTTGGGTATATATATATATATATATATATATATATATATATATATATATATATCATAATAATAATAATAATAATAATAATAATAAATATTATTACTCTGTCCTGGACATTGAGTTCTACCTGAATTCTATCCTCTTGGAAATTCATATATATATATATATATATATATGTATATATATATATATATATATATATATATATAAAAATGAAACAGCATGAAACAGACTGTCGCCTCTAAGTGTTGACATCTATGTTCACTTTTATATTTACACACGCTCTATCTTTGATATTGAGCACTTTATCCCATAAATATAACACACTTTAAGATTATATATATATATATATTTTATATATATATATGTGTGTGTCTATTGACCACTAATATTATCAATATCTATCTATCTATCTATCTATCTATATATATATATATATATATATATATATATATATATATATATAGTTAAATTTCCCAGAAGATATTTGAAGATAAGACAAATTTGTTTAAAAATGACAATTGGAAAACATTCTTAGTTCTTGCCGACGCGTTTCGTCTTCCGACTTTCATTGCTTGCCTTGATAAAGTTAAATGAAATGGGTCGGCAATGGGTTTTCCAATTGTCATTTTTAAACGATATATATATATATATATATATATATATATATATATATATATATATATATATATATATATATATATATTATGGTTATTACTCTTTTGTAACCGTATCTTCCTGTGTCATAAATCGATATGAACTTTTGTTCAAAAGTAATGAAAAAGGCATTAATCTTTTGTTTAAGTTCTTGAAAAGGGTCACCCACAAACCGAAAATTTGATTTTAACTTATATATACATATATATATAATCGGTTGGGTTTCAATCCTGACTTGAGGCATTCAGATATCTAGTCGCACTGACGAGCTGTGATACAGCAAAACAGTACTGCCTGCTAATGACATATATATATATATATATATATATATATATGTTTGTGTGTGTGTGTGTATGTGTGTGATGGAAGTGACTCACACACAACACAAACATAAGTACATTACATATCCACAAACAGTGTGTGACGGACAGAGAAGTTTTCTTTTACAATATAGATATATTTTCACACACGTAGCTACAGACACGCGTACGAATATTACACGTACGCATGTAAGTATTTAAATAAATTGAGAGATAAAGTCTGAGTGAGACAACAACGTGTAGAATAAAGCGAAGTATATGTCGAATTATGGACATACGCACACCCTTGAGAGCACATACGTTTTAACAGATATGTATATAGATAGATACATATAAGTTGAGAGACGAAGTCCCACTGGGATCCAAGGCGTGCATATACATACACGAATATTAGATGCAAATCCATTGAGATAGACAAGAGAACTTAAACTAACTCGCTTCGATAGAAAAAAAAAATAGAGACAGAAAAAAAATAGGGAAAGATTACCAAATGTCGGACAAGTTTGGCGTCGGCTTCGCTTGCCAAGGAATGTTTCTTGCCATTTTGTGCCTGTTTGCATCTCTGAGTTTCAATATCAAGTTGTTTTTTAGGAAAGCTATCCAATCACACACATCATTCCCTTTAGACGCTTTTCTCGTTCACGCATTGACACCCTGCCCTTTCCAAAGTGTTAACGTCTGGGCTTGCGCGCGCGCATGCGTGTACGAAAGAAAGAAAGACAAACAGACGGCAGTAGCTATCTGACGCTTTCCAAATCTATCTATCTCACTCTGTTTTCATTTATCTATCTATCTATCTATCTATCTATCTATCTATCTATCTATCTATCTATCTATCTCATTCTGCTTTCATCTATCTATCTATCTATCTATCTATCTATCTATCTATCTATCTATCGCATTCTGCTTTCATCTATCTATCTCATTCTGCTTTCATCTATCTATCTATCTATCTATCTATCTATCTATCTCATTCTGCTTTCATCTATCTATCTATCTATCTATCTATCTATCTATCTATCTGTCTGTCTGTCTGTCTCTATCTCATTCTGCTTTCATCTATCTATCTATCTATCTATCTATCGCATTCTGCTTTCATCTATCTATCTCATTCTGCTTTCATCTATCTATCTATCTATCTATCTATCTATCTATCTATCTATCTATCTATCAATCTATCTATCTATCTATCTATCTCATTCTGCTTTCATCTATCTATCTATCTATCTATCTATCTATCTATCTATCTATCTATCTATCTATCTGTCTGTCTGTCTATCTATCTATCTATCTATCTCATTCTGCTTTTCATCTATCTATCTATCTAACTATCTATCTATCTATCTCATTCTGTTTTCATCTATCTATCTATCTATCTATCTATCTATCTATCTATCTATCTATCTATCTATCTATCTCATTCTGTTCTCATCTATCTATCTCTTTGTCTATGTTTGCTGAGGGGTTGCTGAAAAGTGCCGAGCTAGAATGAATACAAATAAACAAATCTCTGATTTCTGGTTATTTTATGAGAGGTAGGTCAGATCGAAAAATGTCCAACATCCCAGTATCGCAGGCATCTTATATCTTATATATTGTGTACAGGCGCAAATCAAGCGGACAGGGACGTCGGTGTAAGCCGCTCGTAATATATTTGGAAGACATAGGTCAGAAAGGTAGGTAAAAACAGAGACAAAGTGGTTTTGAAAAATATATTCATCATCTAGCGGTGTATCTGGGCTTGTCCGCACATGTGTGCATGTGTTTTTTTTTTTTTTAAATTTTCTTTATTTTTACAGTTATGTTCACGCAATACAAGGCTCAAGAGCCACTCAAGGCAGAGGGTTACTGAATAATGTTGTATGAGTGTAAGAAGAGGAAGTTCTCTTGAAATGAGTTCATGAGCTTATGTAGGAGATATAACGGTTAAACCTAGACTTGAAGAGGTTTAGACTGCAGTGACGAGGAGAACACCTACTCGGGAGTAGCAGTTCTAGGAACGAAATATCCGGATATTACAACATTTCAATGCCTCATATGCAATTTGAATATTTCTGTATCTGTGTATATTTCTGAGGTGAGGTATTACGTACACTATTTACATTATTCGGACTATTGTCCTCATCTTTGTCGCCATATTTATTACAACGTTTCGGCCGTTGTACGCTCCGGCCTCCTTCAGGTTTTGGAATGTCGATCTGAACCCTTTATTTCGCTCACTGGGGTAACCGGTTCTAGTTCCACGTGCCATGTCTAATGGATTTCAGTTATCAGTTATCTCCTGTTAATTCCCCTCTCCAAGTTCTCCACCGCCTTAACCAAGTATTGAACTCACACTCTTTGGGTCCTGTCACTGGATCTAACTAACGCCTCTATTCACTGTGCCATGTGTGATTGAGGACACATGGCACAGTGGATATTTCTTTAGCAGGCAGAATGTCATGATCACCAGACTAAGTTTTTATTTATTTATTTATTTATTTACTTTGACACTTATGTCCATTCAGTAGAATGCCCAACCGTCCTGGGTAGGACGATAAATTACAACCGGCAGCAAGGTCTCTGATCAGGAGATTCTGAGGAGCGTGGAACCACTCCTTAATTGCTGTTCTTCCTAGATCCACTTTGAACCGAGATGGTAGCACTTGCTAGGGTCCCAGCTATGGACAAATAGCTAAACCCCTAACCCCAATGAAAGTATAAAAAAATTAAAAGTAAAAGAAATCCTCCTGTCTGGCTTTTGGAATGCGTCCTTGGCCACCCCAATACGCCTACGGATCTCAGTGTCGCACTTACTCTCCTAACGCTTCCCAGATATTTAAACTTCCGCGTGACCCAGGACTGGTGGAACTACGGGAGGGTAACTCATCAGAACTTGTATGATTGAGTAGAGAGAAGCTTGCAATCTCCATCGTCGATTTAAACCATACACATCCACTTTGTGGCCTGTCTCGACAGGACGTGGGCGATAATGGCTCTCTACAGCTTCCTATCCTTTGCAGCCCTAAGAAAGGTTTATTCCTTCACTTTCCTTCCCACTCTCTGTTCGGCCATCCATATACACAAATTCGTTAGGTAGGTGTTCATGGCTCTCCACAACTTCCTATCCTTAGTAGCTCTAAGTAATCCTTGTCATTTTACTTTCCTTCCCACTCTCTGTTCGGCCATCCATATACACAAATTTGAGAACACAGCAATTGATCGCAATGAATGGAGGACTACTTGCTACAATGGCATCAAGAACAACGCAGCATCAAACATCATCAAGCTTCGTCAAACTAGGGAAAGGATTAAAATATCTGCTGCTGTCCCGGCCATACACTCCAACACTCCACACTCTTGCACAATCTGTGGTCTTCTTTGCAAATCACTAGCAGGACTGAAATGTCACTTGCGACTTACACACGGGGTTAAATAAGCACAGTTGTAGGAACCTCATACGTCGAAACCGACGGGAGAGTCCATCATATATTTAGTACCAAGCTGTTAGAAGGTCATTGCACGTGCCACAATGACGTAAAAGTCCACACCATTTCTCAAATCAAATTGACGCAGTCGCCTCCTCTTTTAAAACTTTTTAGATAATTCATCACGCATACTTAAAGATGAATTTCGGGAATGTTGATGGGGTGAAAAATTTAACTTGTAAATATATTCAACTCATCCACAAGACAAAAAGAAAAGACAAGAAGAAAATAGAGCAAATCACAAATTCTAGACATCGTTGATGTGTTTTACAAAAAAAATTTTTTTTAAATTTCTTTTCTCCCCACTTTCTTTCTATGACAAGAAATAAACTAGACCAGAACTTCTTAACCTGGGGCCCATGAACCCCCCAGGGATGGGCTTCAGGGCAGGCAGCGTGAGGATAAGATAAAAATTAACATTTATATTCTCTGTACAGCCCTTATTCAATACAAAGGTTTCCCATCGAAAGAAATATAAGAAAATGCATCCCGCCACTTCTTGAAAGAAAACGCTCCCAGCCACTACTTACTAGACGTCTCGACTTGCTTTTTGGTCTATGTTTACCATTCAAACGTATGTCATCATTCTCTGCACGACCGTCATCTTTTGTTACATTTTGATTATCTTCTCATATACTGGTAAGGATTAATTAACCACAATTTCTTTCACGTTTGGCTAGCTGATAATTCATGTGTGTCCATAAGGGTTCAGTGGATAGATAGTGGAGAGGTTTCATGACATGCTTTTGAATTCAGAGTTGATCTTTTAGTCGAGATGTCACCCAAGTTGAATCCCGTCTACCCTGCTGGCAGTCGCAGAAGAGAGATGAGTTAATTTCTTTTTTGAAAGACATTTGTACGAAAGTTAACGCCACAGATTCGGCGGGAGTTTGAACTTGGATCGCCATTTCTGTGCCAATAACACGCACCCAGTGCATGCTCTATTTGCATGTACATTTTTTGCCAGTCTTCTCTTGACTAGCTGTTGGGCCCATATCTACCATTTAAGCGTGTGTCACCATTCGCTGCATGATAGGCTATCATTTGCCACTCCATAAGAACAAATGATAATTCCCATTTTCCACAGTTTATCACAGCTTGATTATCTTCTCATATATTGGTGAGGATTAATTGACCACAATTTATTTCAAGTATGGCTGGTTGATAATTGATGCATGTGTAGTGTTCATAAGAGTGCAGTAGGGAGAAATGCACAAACAAGTATTGTAGAAAAGCAATCAGACTGCGAGTATCTGCTTGTCTGTCTATTTGCTTATGAAGGGCTAATTCTTATAAGTGTCCGTCACTCAAAAAAAGGTTTAGAACCACTGCTCTACACTTTGGTTGCTTGATTTTGTTTAGTGTCATATCAACATCTATGTTTTATCTAATGCAAAATCTAAATATTTTGTATGTAATTTTAGGCTTTCAACTACAGATATTTTGTACGTAATTTTATACTTTTAGAGTAAAGGTATGTTTTTTAGATATATATTTTGTAGATCATATAATGTATTGTTGGTAATTTTACTATAAAAATGTACTTTTATGTATTTTTAGTGTTGTCATTTTGCTATAAAAATGTATTGTTGGTCATTTTATTTTAAAAATGTAGTGTTGCTATTTGTTTGGGAGTTTATTATTTGCCCATAGCTGGAACCCTAACAGGTGCTACCCCCTGGACAGGGTGGACCTGGGAACAACAGCTATTAAAAGGTGGTTCAACTCTCCTCAAAACTTCCCGATCAGAGGCCTTGCTGCCGGATGTAGTTTATCGTCATACCACAATTTCTTTCAAACGAGAAATGGTGCGTGCGCAGTGTGCAATATGGAGAAATGCACGTGCAAATGTTGTGGAAAAAAAATCAATTTCTGAGTAGTGATTTTTCCAAGCGTAGCTTAGATGTGGCACAAGACCGAAAGTATGGGGCACCCAGTGAGGATGGAACTCACTATTCGGTCATAATTGATCTAGCGAGACAAGCTTGCTAACCATTACACCACGTCGAAGTGCCCAAGTTTCTGTGTATTTGCTTGTCTGTCTGTCTGTCTGTCTGTCTGTCTGTCTATAAAGTTCTTATAGTCCGTGACTTAAGGGGAACGGGACTAAAGAAAGGTTAAGAATCACTGAACTAGACCCTGGAACATTTCCTAATAACCGCTTTTACTACTTCAACTCGGACTGTTACTCAGATTGGCTACTTGATATATTGTCTTATTATTTACACATGGCACGTAAACGCATGGATCAAAGGAGTCGATCGCAGTCTGGATCATCGAGTCAATGTGAACGCTCATCTCCTTAGCTGCATAGTACTACAGGGGTGGCCAAACTTGCTTTATGTAAGAGCCACATACAATAAAGTTCAGATGTTTAAGGGTCGCAAGACATGAAAAAAAAATGACAAATACGTTTTTATACACACATCAGCATTAAACTAGCCACATTCCATCATCAACGATCGCATACCGTTTTTCAAGGCGCGCAGCCTCTCAGAAAATTTATGGAAAGCAAAAAGCGGGTTGATCCAAGAAGTGATCGTTTATATTTGAGTCTACAAGAATTTAATTGGTTCGGGATAGGTAAAAATGGTCGCTCATATTTGTGTCTAAAAATGTATACTTAGTTGTGGTATAGGTCAATATTGGTGCATTATATTTGAGTCTGTAAGCATCCACTTGGTTCGGGTATAGGTCAATATTGGTGCTTTATATAATAAACTACAAGAAGACAGAATGCATGGTCATCAGTAAAAGGATGAGCCCGAAATGCGATTTGCAGGCCGGGAACACAAGCAGACGCGGAAGTTTAAATATCTGGGAAGCGTTTTGACAAAGGACTGTAAGTGCGCCACTGAGATCCGTAGACGTATTGGGATGGCCAAGGACGCATTCCAAAAGCTGGGCAGAGTTTTGCGAGGCAGGAGGATTTCTTTGGTAACAAAGAAAAGAATACTAAGCTGTTAGATGACATTTGTCCTTCTTTACGGCAGAGAATGATGGACGATTTCCTCAAAGAGACTCGAGGCGATGGGGATGTGGTTCTACAGAGGCATGCTAAGGATATCGTGGACCGAACATATTGGGATGGCCAAGGACACATTCCAAAAGCTGAGCAGAGTATTGCGAGACAGGAGGATTTCTTTGTAACAAAGAAAAGAATACTGAACTGTTACGTGACATTTGTCCTTCTTTACGGCAGCGAATGTTGAAGGATGCTGAGGATATCATGGACCAAGCGTGTGAAACAACGATGAGAACTTAGAGAGTTTGCAAACAAGGAGGAGGCTTATACTTAATACCAGGAAGAGGCAGCTGAAGTTTCTGGGACACATAATGATGCAGGAGGGCCTGGAGATACACACGGGTCGAATAGAGAGAAAGAGAGACAAGGGAAAACAACGCGTGATGTACCTGGTGGGCTTAAGCAAGTGGATGGCAGAATATGACTGGAAGAGGAAGCAGAGGGAAGGAACTTGTTGAGGGCTGCAAGGTATAGAGGGAGGTGGATATAACGATAAAGTAATCCCAACAGCAAGGCCTTTGATCAAGAGGCTTTGACGAGCATGGAACCACCTCTTAATTGTTGGTGTTCCCTGCTCCACCCTGATCAGGGGTTATAGCACATGATAGGGACCCAGCTTTGGGCAAATAGTTAACCCCTAAACTGGGGTCAAAACACTATGAAAGTGTAAAAATAGGTTTTAATACCAGAAATACTTTTTGTAAAAAGTTATTACTAGCAATACATTTTTTGAAAAAAATATTACCAGCAATACATTTTTGAAAATAAAATATTACCAGCTATAGTTTTTTGAAAAACATATTACCAGCAATAGATGTTTTCAAGAAAAATATTAGCAGCTATAAAAATATTGTCGGCATTAAATAACCCATTGAGGTTGATATGCCGTAAAAAAAAAACCAAACCAAACCCCAAACTCATTAGCTAGGTTATGTGTTGTTTTCTTTTGCGTTTCTTTCCCTCAAGATGTCTTGTGATTGTCAAATTCTCGAAGCCGTCTTCCCTCATTATGCGCCATAGAAATTTCTGATTCTAAGTATCCGCTTCCTTTTTTTTCTTTTTTCTTAAAACTTCCTCGTTACTTACATGTTCCGTCGAATGGATTTCTCAGCATCCTTCTGTAGAACCACATTTCTGTTGCCACAAGTCTCTTAACTGAGAAAATTGTCCAGCATTCGTTCCCATATAGAGAGGACCGATATTATATAACAGTCCGGTATTCTTTCCTTTGTTTCTAACGAACTATTCCTGTTTCATAATACTTTGCTTTGAAAAGGCATCTTTCGCTATTGTAATGTTCCTTCCAATTTCGGTGTCGAATAGTCCGTCACCCGTTAAAACATTTCCCACATGTTTAAATTTCCAGGGTTTATTTTAAACATTTCCCACATGTTTAAAATTTCCATGGTTGACTTAAAACATTTCATACATGTTTAAATTTTCATGGTTGATTTAAAACATTTCCCACATGTTTAAATGTTCATGGTTGATTTAAAACATTTCTGACATGTTTAAATTCCCGTACTTGAAATTAGTTTCCTGTTCTTTTCCTTTGGCATATGATTAACATGAATGAAAATGGGCATAAGTGTAAGTAGAATGTGATGTCTGAGTGTGTTTCTGTGTGCGTGTGTGTGTGTGTGTATATATCTCGTCGGGGGGGGATCAAATCTGTACTTACTACTTCAAGCCAATCACGCCGCTGTATTCGTGATCAAATAGAAATTGTGGCTGTGTTTCCTTCCTTCTTTTATGTAAGAGCGTACACTGCTGGTGAATCGGAAGTCATCCGCAATTGGACAATAAATTGCCAGGAAGTGTCATATGGTGTGCATTTCGGAAGATGGAAAAAGTTGTAGCTAACGGAAGGCACACAAGTCGATACCCAATCAGTATCGGCTGGGTCACCGTGGAGATGAGGTTGAAAGACCCTAAACTCCTAATGAACCTCGGCTAGAAACATCCCTGATGATGTGTACTAAAGAATCCAATAGATGTATTTTACGAAATAGAAACGTACTTGATTTGAAACATTTAAAGTATTTCCCACACGTTTAAATTTTCGTGCTTGATTTAAAACATTTCCAACATGTTTAATATTCCGTGCTTGATTTTAAACATTTAAAACATTTCCCACATATTGAAATTCCCATGCCTGATTAAAAACATTCCCCACATGTTTAAATTTCCAGGCTTGATTCAAAACATTTCCCACATGTTTAAATTACCATGCTTCATTTAAAACATTTAAAACACATGTTTAAATTTCCGTGCTTGATTTAAAACATTTCCCAAGCGTTTTAAATGTTCATGCTTGATTTAAAACATTTTCCACATGTTTAAAATTTCCATGGTTGATTTAAAACATTTCCCACATGTTTAAATTATCATGCTTCATTTAAAACACTTAAAACACATGTTTAAATTTCCGTGCTTGATTTAAAACATTTCCCAAACGTTTAAATGTCCATGCTTGATTTAAAACATTTTCCACATGTTTAAATTTCCGTGCTTGATTTCGACATTTACAATTCGTAGTTAGTACTTTTTAATATTCCTCACGTTGACCACCCTCCGTTCTGCCTCGTTACAATAATAGGTAGTCCTTTCTTCTCACTTTCTTTCACTGCCTTCTGTAGGAGTTCCTGCAATCTCATTTCTGTGTCTGCTAGCAACACATGGAATCGCAAGGCCCCAACGAAAACTACTGCACCGTCCAGATGCTATTCACGGTAATACAGAAGCCGCGACATATTACCCCTGATGATGGAATAGCATAATTTTTGCTCTAAGGATTTTGGAGGCACGATGTGGTTACGGATTGAGGAATCAAAGTGCCGAGTTCGAATTCCAGTCGAGTTCATTATATTCCCTTGGGAAAGGTATGAATCCATATCTTCTTTCCCTAGCTATAGATAAGTAGCAGGGCAGACTGGGTTGTACAGCCTTGGGTAGTAGTAGCCGGTCTAGGAGAAGGCACACTCTGAATTCAAAACCTGAGGGCGTAGTGTTTCGGTGCGCTAACCGAATCACTGCTCGGATCACACTAAGCACTTGGGTGTCCAAATTACCACTGTAACTCCTACTATCTTACCAGTCTTATCTTAAGAGGGAGGTCTGTTTCTCGTTTATATTTCTTGCCAAAGCTGCATGGGATGGCGTATACACAGTCCTTAATCGTGTTCAACTCTATGGGAGGTCTTACTTGGAACCATTTCTGAAAGTCGTTCTGATGTTATATGGACCACGGATATTTGTATGTAAGAAAGTTCACTGTGTCATGTTAGTCAATTATTCTCTCCAGAATCTGTCTTACTTATCTATAAGTCTACCATTCCTCCATGCTTAGACAATTGCTGCCACATATGGTCCGATGCTCCTGATATATATCTAAGGATCCTTCATCAAATCCAAAGAAGTATCAGTAATATTATTGGTACTGATCAGTGGCACAAAATTGGCTGTGCAAAATGATCACAGGATCACACCATGACTACATGTTCTCACCTCTGCCGGTCAAACTCACTCCCATGCGGCCACATCGAAACCCTTGCTCCACCAATTTGAGGGTCGGTGTGGAAAGCGAATGTTTCGACGGTCTAATCGAATCACGGATCGCACTATCCTAAATTGTGTATACAGGCAGCTGGGGGCCGCCTGTGTATCCAAATTCTCACTGACACTCTTACTATAGATTTGCGCGTACAAATGAATGCGATCTCCGCTGTTGAAACAGTAATTGGTTAGCTCTTACTGGCCCAATTGCATCCGACCACCGAGTTTGGTTGGCATTTGTTCGGGATTCGGCAGATTCGTTTGAAGGATCCGGCTCAATCGATCCCGGGTGAATGACGCAACAAATACAAGTAGTCGTCTACGGATTGGGTGCCTGACAATCAGGCGGGTAATACCATCTCGAAAAATGGTTTCCTACAGCACCCTTAATGAAGACATAAACAATGAAGGATAGAAGAAAATACAAGCATTTTAGCAGGAGCACCGGACCATATTTGGCAACAATATTCAAAACATGGACGATTGGTAAGACTTATAAATATGTAAGATAGATTCTAGAGAGAAAAATTGTATAGCGCGACACAGTGAACCGACTTTCTTAGCAGCTTTCGCTTGTCCCCGGAACTCGTGAATTTAAACGCCGCACGAGGCTGGCTTCCCGCTCCCACCCCTACACCGTGGAAACTGTTAGATGTAGACGTCTCTTCTACTCCAATAGCTTCATGTCTCGCACATCTCGCCTATGGAACTCCCTTCCCTATTACTGTTTCCCTGACAAATACAATCTCTAACGGTTTAAGTGTAGCGTCAATCGACATCTCCAGTTGCCTTGATCTATCCACTTCCCTTCTCCACATCCTTTCATCTTTCATTCCTATCTGCTCTCGCTCCTAATCTTCTGTAACCCCCTTGCCTTGATCGACCCACTGTCTTTCTCTTTCACCACATCCTCTCCTTTACCACTCCTATCTGCTCTTCCTCCAACCCTTCTTTAACCCCTTGCGTGATAGTGGCCTCCAGCCTTGCTTGGGGTGATACGCTTAAAAAAAAAAAAAGAAAAAAAGAAGAAAAAAAGCGTACCTAGCAATGGATTCAATATAATCTTTCCACTTCATGTCAGTTGAGACCCAGAAGGCGCAAAGAGTACTTCAACTGGAAATTAGCTTAAGCCATGACGATAGAAGGGTCTCTCAGATCGATATGATTTCTGTTAAAGAGTCAGTTTGTTGGACCAAACTCCAAGATGCACATCTTCTTCTGTAGTTACAACAGATGGAAGAAGGGATTGTCAGCTCTTTGCTAATAAGCTCTTTTTTCTAGTTGTTTTTTATTATCCCCAGCCGCCTGTATACACAATTTAGGATAGTGCGATCCGTGCTGTGATTACCCAGTGTCTTAGTGGCTTTATTGCCTTGCATGAGGGTGAAGCAACTGGAAACGATTATCGGCATATGAATAAGTAAATTTTTTGTGTTACTTTCGTGCCAGACAACTTGTTTGTCGCCAGAATACATCTTGTACATTTATAAATATTCCATTCACAAAACGACAATACAGCAACTAGCAACATTATACACGTGATGAAGGTCCTATTTGGGATTTAGTCTAAGTTCTGGATACCTGATTGTCAGATGGATAGCACCAACCTAGAATACTTTACCTGCAGAAACCTTAATGAAGAGAGTTTGGTTTGGTTTGTTTTGTTTTACGGCATATCAACCTCAATGAGTTATTTAATGCCGAGAAAATTTTTATTGCTGCTAATATATATATATTTGTTTTCAAAAAAATGTATTGTTGATAATATATTTTCTTCACAAATCTATTCCTCGTAATTTTTTTCCAGAAATGTATTACTGGTAATTTTAAAAAAATCTATTGCTGGTAATAATTTATTGCAGGTAATAATTTATTGCAGGTAATAATTTTTCCTTCAAAACATTATTGCTAGTAATAATTTTTTAATAAGGTATTTCTGGTATTAAAACCTATTTATACGCTTTCATAGTGTTCTGAAACCACTTTGGTGGTTAACTATTTGCCCATAGTTGGGACCCTAACAGGTGCTACCACACCGTGTCAGGGTGGAACTGGAAACACCAGCAATTAAGAGGTGGTCCCACGCTTCCCAAAACCTCCAGATCAGAGGCCTTGTTATTGGATGTATTTAATCGTCTTACCCGGGACACGGATGTAGTTTATCGTCTTACCCGGGACGCGGATGTAGTTTATCGTCTTACCCGGGACGCGGATGTAGTTTATCGTCTTACCCGGGACGCGGATGTAGTTTATAGCCATATCCAGGATTGCTTAATGAAGAGAGAAGCAAATTTGGTTCACTGTGTCGCGCTAGACAAATTTTTCTCTCCAGAATCTATCTTACATATTTATAAGTCTATGCTTTGAATATTGTTGCCACACATGGTCCAGAGCTCCTGCTATACATTTAGAGATTCCTGATAAAATCCAAAGAAGAAACAGCAATATTATTAGTTCTGACCTGTCGTCTTGGCTTCAATCACTTTCCGACCTCGTTAATTTAGCTTCCCTGTGTCTTTTCTATAGATCTTTTCATGGTCATTCTTCGGATGAACATTCCATTATGATACCTAGACTTTATGAATTTAAGCGCAGTACTAGATTGACGGCAAAGACTCATCATTTTACACTTGAAATGGCTAGATGTAGCCGTAAGTTCTATGCTAACAGCTTCTTTCATCGTACTTCTCGCTTCTGGAACTCTCTTCGGGCTCTATGCTTTCCAACCAACATTGATCTTCAAAAATTCAAATTCAATGTTAATCGTTATCTACTGTCTTCTTGATTACTCTTCTATCGTTCTCGCTACTTAATAATGTTTCCCTTTTTTCTTATTCTCTGTAACCCCTTATGTCTTCGTGGCCTTACTGCATTGTATGGGGGGGGGGAGGTGAAACGGTTTTTTAAAAATTTAGGCATATAAATAAGTCGAATTTTTGCGTAACTTTCGTGCCAGACAATTTATTTCTCATCAGAATCCATCTTGAACATCTATAAATATCCCATTCACAAAACGGCAATGCAGTAACTCTCGTCATTATACAGCTGATGATCGGGTAACCTACTTAGGACCCCTGACTATCAGCCGGATATCACCAACCCATAAAACTTTACCTCTAGCAACCTTAATGAAAAGACAAGCAATTCAAAAAGAAGAAAATTGAGCGATACAAAACCCAGAGTTTAGTGGGGTCGTCTACTCAGAATAATCAAAGCAGCAGATGTTCTCCTCGTGTCATCCGGGTATTGATGACGTTGTTGTTGTTTTTGTTGTAACAATACAAAATGTTTATCCTGAAGCAACAAATACAAGCACAAAATAGCATCAGCAACAACAGCAACAACGACAATAATAATAATAATAATAATAATAATAATAATAATAATAATAATAATAATAATAAGGGATCCCTGGAAGTCCATGCCTCAAAGAGATACAAAAAATTGTTCTGACAAGTACAGCCCACACTTTACGAAGGGCTTTATCTGTGTAATTATTTTTTTTATTTTATTTTATTTTTTTTGCAGTGGAAAGTGTCATGATGCCATTTCTAACCTTAGGTCCCTGGGCTGGACCCGGAAAGAAATGTGTAAACGCCAGATATCAAAGGAAAAAAAAAAAAAAATAATAATGTAATTATCTGTCATTAATGTTTGAGATTTCAAATGTTGATTTAATGCATTTTAAATATTATGCCCATAGCTTCAGAAGTCTCCGTTGCTTGGCATCGCAAATATTCTGCGGAAGGTGCTCTCTGCCTGAAGTCATACGACTAGATGAAGAATGACCGTCATGCAAGGCACCCGGTTAAAAATGAAAAGAAAATATGCAGTAGAAGAAAATATAACAACAACAACAACAACAACAATAATAATAATAATAATAATAATAATAATAATAATAATATTGACATAGCAGTCTCTGCAGACTGCAACGTATCTTTGAAGATCAAAGTACAAGGACCTTGAAATCGAAGTCTCAAAACTGTGTCACATGAGAACATCAACAATTCCAGTGGTAGTTGGAGCCCTCGGATTGAATGGAAAAGGTCCCAATGGACACTGAAGGGCTTCCTAGAAGCCCATGTCTTAAACAAACACAAAAAATGTTCTCACAAGTACAGCCCACACCTTACGAAGGGCTTTATCTATGTAATATATGAGTGATTTTTTTTTTCAAAACTGCTCAGTAGAAAATGCCATGGTGCCGTTTCTGACCTTAGGAAAGGAATGAATATACACCAGAAATCAAAGGAAATAATAATAATAATAATAATAATAATAATAATAATAATTGTTATGAAGTGGAATTTCCTTTGTATTCTACTGCTTGGACATTTATATCGCATATACCTTAGCTATGCTAATTCGGCAATGATTTATATATTACTAGAGTTTGGAAAGTTTGTGCTGACAAGAAAGATGAACGTACCTGTTCTGAAAATCGTCAATATTTTCAAGTAGCAGTTGAAGTTTGTATAGCTCTAAGCCTATAAAATTTATATTTTATGAAATGTGCTTTCGTTTGTATTTTATCAGTACAATAAAACGTTCCTGGTCAAGGCCAAAGGAAGATTATAATAATAATGATAACCAGAGTTGGTGACCGAAAACGACGAAGTCAAGATCTTATAGTATTTCAAAACAGAGCTCATCCTTGAGATTTTCAAACTAGACGTCATCGTTGTTGGCAGATAACGTCTCTGGTGACTATGATGTGTCAAGGTCAAGGAAATTGGAAAGGTTAAAATGTACACTTCCGGATTAAGCTTGTCAGAATGTGGGATATTCAGGTCAGTAATATCCTAGTTATCACTGTCATGCAAAGTGTCTATCCTACCGAACATAAAGATCTGCATTAAATATATCGGAATAAAGCCTAGTATCCCGTCACTTCAGAAGTCCGCGTTGCTTGACACTGCAGGTATTCTGCTTGAGGTCATGTGACTTGAAAAATGCTCATAATGCAAGATATCCGGTTGAAAACGAAAAACTGCGCTGAAGAGATAATAATAATAATAACCAGAGATGGTGACCGAAAACGACTAAATAAAGATCTTATAGTATTTCAAATTCCAAACAGACGACATTCTTGAGATCTTCAAACCAGACCTAGCCTGTGATGTTTATTAATTGAAGCTACTTATACCTTTCTTCCCTTGCTTGACTAGTCCCAAACTATAACTTCCTGATTATCGGTGGCGATATGAACGTTCGGATTGGTTGTTAGTGATGTACACAAGTTTGCACATCGTGTGTCCTACATGAAAATTTACGGCGAGTTAATTTAGTTCTTATAATGTCGTTATCAATAATCATGGTATTTATAAGAATAGTTTATATTATACGGGAAGGGACAACTCAACACCGCCGAATGAACATTGGGACATCTCAGGACCGAGGCAACTCAGCACCAAAAGAAACAAAAAACAAAAAAAAAAAAAAGCAAACAAACAATTCATTCGGCTTATCTGCTGCTGCCAACAAAAGTCTGCACTTGCTTGGAAAACTGTCAACGAGATCAGTGGCAGGAAACCAACAAATGAATCCAAGTTAAATAGATAGGCTGAAAGGTTGGATAAATGGCAAGATCATTTTAATTTCATATGTATTACCATCGGCGATGTTGGCATGTTACTCAGTCCACTAGCTCATAAAGCGCTCATGTAGATTGACGAAATTGAACCCAGAATCATTATAGCTAGCTTCAACGGCAACACTATGAAGACCATCATCTCCTGCTATTCACCAACAAATTCTAGCGACTGAGTCGGATGGTGAATTGTGGTGAACCATGGCCATCCACGTCCTGAAGTGTCTGAAGAAGACAGCAATTAACCTACCTAATAAGTTTGTTTAAATGGATGGAAGAACACTGAGGGATAATAAAACAATAAATATTGCTGAGAGCTACAAAGGATAAGAAGTTGTGGAGAGCCATGGCCACCCACGTTCTGAAGTGTCTGAAGAAGACAGCAATTAACCTACCTAATAAGTTTGTTTAAATGGATGGAAGAACACTGAGGGATAATAAAACGATAAATATTGCTGAGAGCTACAAAGGATAAGAAGTTGTGGAGAGCCATGGCCACCCACGTTCTGAAGTGTCTGAAGAAGACAGCAATTAACCTACCTAATAAGTTTGTTTAAATGGATGGAAGAACACTGAGGGATAATAAAACGATAAATATTGCTGAGAGCTACAAAGGATAAGAAGTTGTAGAGAGCCATGGCCACCCACGTTCTGAAGTGTCTGAAGAAGACAGCAATTAACCTACCTAATAAGTTTGTTTAAATGGATGGAAGAACACTGAGGGATAATAAAACGATAAATATTGCTGAGAGCTACAAAGGATAAGAAGTTGTGGAGAGCCATGGCCACCCACGTTCTGAAGTGTCTGAAGAAGACAGCAATTAACCTACCTAATAAGTTTGTTTAAATGGATGGAAGAACACTGAGGGATAATAAAACGATAAATATTGCTGAGAGCTACAAAGGATAAGAAGTTGTGGAGAGCCATGGCCACCCCCGTTCTGAAGTGTCTGAGGAAGACAGCAATTAACCTACCTAATGTGACAGCGGATTTTTAATTTTTATATTTAACTTTGGATATCATGTGTCCCCCAACAGAAATGGGATCTTTCTCGAAGACTTTATACAGGAAAATAATCTCCTATACCTAATCACCAAATTTCAAAAGAAGATCTCTAAACAATGGATATTCACCCGCTCCAATGACACAAAGATCCAATTAGATCACATCTTGATAAACAAGGGGCAGAAGAACAGTGTAATGAATTGCCTGGCCTTCAGAACGTTTGAAGGAGTATCTTCAGACCCTCGGATTGTCATTTCCACCATCCGACTTAGCCTTATAGCGAATAAGAAAAAGCTGTCTGCCTTCTCGTCGTATGGTTGGTCTCTTCTAACAACAAACAGTCATCTCCAAGTCCAGTACACCATTGCTGTCAGTTGTGGACACTACTAGCAGATGCCGAGGACCCATCTCCTAATACAACCTACAATAATTTTGTAACTTCTCATGAAAAGGCTGCAACAGATGTCATGCCCATAAAACCTAAACATTCCTTGGGAATCAAATAGCACTGACAATGACAGGACACAAAGAGTTATGAGTTCAATATCTGGTTAACGCAGTGGAGAACTTGGAGAGGTGAATTAACAGCAGATAACTGATAACTGACATCCATTAGACATGGCACGTGGAACTAGAACAGTCTACCCCAGCGAGCGAAATAAAGGATTCAGTTCGACATTCCAACCACCTGAAGTAGGCCGGAGCGTACAACGGCCGAAACGTTGTGATAAATATGGCAACAAATATGAGGACAAGAGTCCGAATGATGTAAATAGTATCAATATAAGTATACGAATATCTTTCTAAACCCAAGTAAACACACACACACACACACACACACAGAGACACACACACGCACGCACGCACGCACGCACGCACGCACACACACACACACACACACACACACACACACACACACACACTTCTCTCATGCGTATACACACATATACAGAAACGAGCACCTACACACAATAATATTTTCCGGCACACAAACGCAAGGATAGACACACTCCTCTTGTGTGCGCGCCCGCACACACGCGCGCGCACACACACATACACACACACACACACACGCACGCACGCACGCACGCACGCACACACATGCACGCACAAATCAGTTTCTTTAGTCGATTTAACTACACATTTAAATCATGACACATGGAATCCCCGAAGCATGCCAAGTACCCCCTACACCCTTTTACGAAACGTCAGAGACCACCCTACAAGCAGAGTTACAGAGACACACCCAAAAATCCATTTACTGAACGCGTTTTGCGTAAAGTATTTTCAATTATGGCTCTTTCATCATGGCTAATGAACTCTAAATCAAGTGGATGATTCTCATATCTAGGATCATGGTTGATATTCTTCTTTTTCTTTTTCTTTTTCTTCTTCTATGGGCCGTGTCAAATCAGATTGTGGTGTGATCATGACTCTCCGCAACTTCCTATTTTTCGTAGTTCTTAATAATATTTATTTTAACAAATAACTTCTTATCCTTTGTAGCTCTCAGCAATATTTATTGTTTTATTATCCCTCACTGTTCTGCCATCCATTTACACAAACTCATGAGGCAGGTTACTTGCAGTTTTCCTCAGACACTTCAGGATGTGGGTGGCCATGGCTCTCCACAACTTCTTATCCTTTGTAGCTCTCAGCAATATTTATTGTTTTATTATCCCTCAGTGTTCTGCCATCCATTTACACAAACTCATGAGGCAGGTTACTTGCAGTTTTCCTCAGACACTTCAGGACGTGGGTGGCCATGGCTCTCCACAACTTCTTATCCTTTGTAGCTCTCAGCAATATTTATTGTTTTACTATCCCTCAGTGTTCTGCCATCCATTTACACAAACTCATGAGGCAGGTTACTTGCAGTTTTCCTCAGAAACTTCAGGACGTGGGTGGCCATGGCTCTCCACAACTTCTTATCCTTTGTAGTTCTCATCAATATTTATTGTTTTATTATCCCTCACTGTTCTGCCATCCATTTACACAAGCTCGTTAGCTAGGTTACTCGTTACTTCCCTCTGACTGTTCAGGATGTAGGCGATCATGGCTCTCCACAACTTCCTATCCTTTTAGCGCTAAGCAATCATTGTCTTCTTACTCTCCCTCACAGTCCCTGTTTTGTCATCCATTTACACAAGCTCCTTAGCTAGTTTACTCGCTGCTCCTTCTGACCGTTCAAGATGAGGGTGGTCATGGCTCTCCACAACATCCTATCCTTTTTAACGCTAAGCAATCATTGTCTCCTTACTCTCCTTCTCAGTCCCTGTTCTGTCATCCATTTGCACAAGCTCGTTAGGTGAGCATAGCTCTCCTTTGTCCCTTTTGCGGTTTAAGGCCATATGGTCAGCGAATTTAATCAACGTCTAGCCTGGCCAGTACCTAGATGGGTGACCGCTTGGTGTTGTAAGCTTGGATGTGCCGGTGGCGTACGGGATAATGGCTCGGAATTGTTAATCGGAGAATCGAGTTCAAATTCCAGTTGGGTTCGTTATATTCACTTACACGCAAATACTCTTGGAAAAGTTATGAATCCACTTTCTCCAAGTTACACTTGTATCCGTAATGCGTTATTATCTTCAGAAAAATTCTTAAAATCTAAAAATATTCCGAAGCGTAGCTTAGATGTGACACTAGGCTGAAAGTGTGGAAAGTGACAGTGTTCATTCGTAATTGATCTAGCGAGCCAAGCTCGCTGGCTAATGGCACTTCGAAGTGCACCCTATTTCGCAACTATAGCATTGTACTATATTTAGATAAGCTTGGGAGATAGTACTCTATTCTAGAGTGGATTGGACTGGACTTGACAAACTGGAGGACCCTCTGGACCCTTGTACACACGGGTATTCTATTATAAACTCAGTAAAGCAATAATGGTAAAATATTTTACTATGGTTCTCAATACGCCATGTAATAATAATAAAATTCAACATAATATTGTTACCTTCGTTTCTCCTCTCATCGCTCCAGCCCTTGGTGTAAATCGCATTTCCAGCGTGAGCGATCGTTGGCGATCTCTTCCCACTTCTCGATGTCCACGTCCATCGCCCTCATGTTCCGTTTGCAGACGTCCTTAAAGCCAAGATGAGGTCACCCTTGTGATCTCTTGCCGGTGGCCAGTAACCCGTACAAGAGGACACATACTAAATAAATTATAATTAAATAAAAACCTTTACTGCAGTACCATATTAGTCGTCTTTGACACAACTTGTACATATGTAATGGCTGACAAAGTTAACTAGGCCGTTGGTCTCGAAAACGAACTCCAATCTGTGGTTGACTGGAGCAGGTTATGACTTGTGAATTTTACTGCACATTATTTACATTATTCGGACTATTATCCTCATCTTTGTCGCCATATTTCTTACAACGTTTCGGCCGTTGTACGCTCCGACCTTCTTCAGTATCTGTCTATATTTCTGAGATGAGGTATTATGTACACTATTTACATTATTTGGACTATTATCCTCATCTTAGTCGCCATATTTATTACAACGTTTCGGCCGTTGTACGCTCCGGCCTTCTTCATGGCATAGTGGATAAAGGCTTTAGTTAGATCCAGTGACAGGACCAAAAGACTGTGAGTGCAATACCCGGTTAAGGCAGTGGAGAACTTTCAGAGGGAATTTAACAGGAGATAACTGATAACTGACATCTATTAAACATGGCACGTGGAACTAGAACAGTCTACCCCAGTGAGCGAAATAAAGGGTTCAGTTCGACATTTCAACCACCTGAAGAAGGCCGGAGCGTGCAACAGCCGAAAAGTTGTAATAAATATAGCGACAAAGATGAGGACAATAGTTCGAATAATGGAAATAATGTACATAATACCTCACCTCAGAAATATAGACAGAATTTCAATGCATCCAAAACGAAACTGTTGTCATTTACTCACAGTAGAGAAACTTCCCTGTTTGCTATCTGTATGGTTGATGCTCAACTTCACGAGAGCGCCTCACTGCGTCTTCTTGGTCTCAGGTTTTCCACTGGCCTGAGGTGGAACGACTACATTGAATCAATAGCTGCATCTACTGCAAGGAAAATTGGTTCACTGTGTCGCGCCAGAATATTTTCTCTCGTCTGAGTCCATCCTTCAAATCTACAAATCAACCATTCGTTCTTGCATCGAATACAGTTGCCATATATGGTCTGGTGCCCTCGCTGTTCATCTCAAGGTTCTCGACAAAATCCAAAGATGGATATGCAATGTGATCTGTCCTGACTTGGAGTCTTGACTTCAGTCACTTTCTCATCGACGTAATGTGGCTTCCCTATTTTCTGTAAATATTTTCATTGAATCTGTTCTGTCGAGCTATTTTCACTGGTGCCCGGGCTGCATGAATTTAATCATGCTATTAGCTTGGCATCTCGGCCCCACCCTTTTACTGTTGAAACAGTTAAATGTAACCGCCTCTTCTACTCCAACAGCTACTTCTCACACACTTCCCAACAGTGGAACTCCTTTCCTCTTACTTGCTTCCCTGATAACTATAACCTTCAAAAATTTAAATGTAATGTCAATCGACATCTTCTGTTGCCTTGATCCCTCTTCTTCTTTTTATCTTCTCCCGTTCATCTTTTTATCCTTTCCTCAACCCCAACTATACCCAGTCTTAGAGAGTTTGACCAGCACTATTGGAACAGATCTATTCGACTTCAAGGCCTTCTCTCCTACGAATTTTATAGTAGGCGGAAGAGTCCAGCATAGACTCTTTAGAAGGAGGAAACCACAACAATATATATATATATATATATATATATATATTTGAAGGTACAAAATTTTATCATATAAATGTATGAAGCTTGATATTACTAGACATATTAAAAACGGGCGAAGCAACCGGTTTCGCTCCCGCTCTTCAGGCTTCCAACGGGAGATTTAATTTAAATTAAAAAACACAGAAAATGTACAATGAAAAAGAAATGTGGAGGAGAGAAAATATGTGCAAAAGGAGCTAGAGGCAAATGACAGCGAGCCCCAACAAACACTTACGGTGTTTCACCTTAAGATGCTGGAGGCACTTTCCATCGGGTCCCGCAAGCCTTCCTTGTTTACTATGTCTGGTAATATCAAACTTCAGATTTTTATTGCTGTGATATATATATATATATATATATATATATATATATATATATATATATATATATATATATATATATATATATATAAATAAAAGGAAAAACAGTTAGATATATAATCCGGTGTTCTTACTGATATTTTCTATTTTTATTTTTATTTTTACAAAACAGTGCTCAATGTAAATTTAAATTTACAGAGCATAAATATTATAAATTAACTGATATAAAATGTTTTTTTCGCTACACAGGTGTGTAGCGAAAAAAACATTTTATATCAGTTAATATATATATATATATATATATATATATATATATATATATGTTAGTGTATATATATTAGTGTATATTTGGGCAACAATCTTTCTTTAAGACATCTTTCGTTAAATAGGACGGAAAGGCAAAATTTATTATTTTTTTATTTATTTTTTCGAAACTAACAACAGCAACAACAGCCCACTTAAACTGGCTAAAGAAGTGGCTGGAAGGGCTTAGTGCAATCGATGATGTGCACAGTTTTCGTACTTGCTCATTCCCATCAAACGGAAAAATGGAAGGACGCTGAAAAAAAAAAAAAAAAATAATAATAATATATATATATATATATATATATATATATATATATATATATATATATATATATATATATGAAATGAAAATTGAAGTCAACATTCAGAGGCGACAGACTGTTTCATGCTAGACGCAATCATCAGGTGGCCTGATGATTGCGTCTTGCATGAAACAGTCTGCCACCTTAGAGTGTTGACTTCAATGTTCGCTTTTGCTCTATCTCTGATATTGAGCACTTTATCCCATAAATATAGCACACTTTATTTCTTCATATATATATATATATATATATATATATATATATATATATATATATATGCGCGTGTGTGTGTGTATGTATGGATGTATATATATATATATATATATATATATATATATATATATATATATTAGTAGCAGTGTTAATAATATCCTGAAAAATTTATTTCGGTTGAGCTGTCTTGGGGAGGAAGTGTGGGTTTGTATACAGTGACTATTACGGCTATTATAGCAAGACTCTTCGTCTGTATATATATATATATATATATATATATATATATATATATATATATTAGTAGTGGTGTTAATATTTTTGGTGAATAAGAAGCAAGCAAATTTTGAAATTAAATCTTAAGGTAAAAAGTGTGTCTTATACAGTGAAAACATACGGTAATAATAATTGACAATTCTTCTTATACACGTAAAACTTAATCTAAAATTTCTACTAACGATTTTTAAACTATTGCTGGAAGATTTGCAATGAAATATCACTAGAAGTTAGACAAAAGAGAAAAAGTAAAAAAAAATTAATAATGGCTGACAGTGCTTCTTCATCTAATGAAAAAAATAACGCAAGATAATATTACTATTAATGGCCATAGAGTTACCTTCTGAGTAATTACGAGGAAAAGTAATATAATTCAAGATGAAAGAAATACAAGTATATATATATATATATATATATATATATATATATATATATATATATATATATATATATATATATATATATATATATATATATATATATATATATATAATGGTTGACAATGCTTCATCTAATAAAAACAGTTCAGGCTAATATTACTTTTAGCTAATGGCCTGTCCGATATACATGCAAATTGTTACTTTAAGATGGCTGCCTAATGTTTATCAATATTATTTTGACTTTGTGCAGGTTTTAATGGATAGGCAATTGAATGTCTCCGTTTGTGTACGCACAAGTCGTTTCCTTCGTCTGAGTGCAAACAACTGTAATTCGCAACATGGCTGTCGTGTTCAATATCAGATGGGTTAAACTAAGTTCTGTTCTGGACCAGCCAGCATGCTGTCTCACAGGACGCATTAAAGGTAGATAACTCCAAACTTATCCTCTGACGGTCATCTCGAGGGGAAAATAACACTTAACCGACGCCAGGTTTTTGCCGCCGGCGAGACGCAGCCATATCTTTGCTCTCCGGGTTGTGCATTAAGTTTAATCCGGTGGAATTTGTGTTTTGTTTTTATTAAAGTAATTATCCGAACTCTGGGTGATCCTTTACTGTTGGTGACACAAACGATTGAAAGGCGGAAGAAACACTCAGAGGTCAATGGTTACTGCCATTAAATCGGGTTTGGCTTAAGTGGTAAAGCAGAAAGCTTGAGGTTTAGATGAGTAATTCTTTCAAAGAGCGTGGTATGACGAAAGTTGGACCGGAAACATAGAGGGCTAACCGAAATTTTGAATTCTGAAAAAAAGAAAAAAAAAAAGAAAGGTTAATAATGGAAAAGTTGTGTATGTGTGTGTGTGTGTGTGTGCATGCGCGCGCGTGTGTGAGAAAGAGAGAGAGATTTGTTTAAAACTTGCAGATTGACGATTAACTGGTTGGAAAATCTAAACTACGGTTAGATTAAGCGCAAGAGGGTGCAAACGACATTAGAGTGAGTGAGTGAGAGAGAGAGAGAGAGAGAGAGAGAGAGTGAGAGTGATAGAGATTGTGAGAGAGAGTGAGAGCGAGAGAGAGTGATAGTGAGTGACTGAGAAAAAGAGTGAAAAAGTGAGAGATTGTGAGTGGGAGAGAGAGTGTGATAAAGAGAGAGTGAGAGAATGAGGGAGTCAGTGTGAGAGAGAGTGAGAGAGACATTGTGGGAGTGAGAGAGAGAGAGAGAGAGAGAGAGAGTGAAAGAGATGGAAGAAATCTGAGACAGATATATAGATAGAAACGAAATTTTCTCGCTTCCTAATACTTTCCTTGACTTTTAGAAGGCAGCTTTCGCTATTCAAATTCCACTTCCTAAATATTTAAATGTTCGTAATTTCTAGATCTTCACTGCTACATAAAGACGTTATATATATATATATATATATATATATATATATATATATATATATATATATATATATATATATATATCGTCTTCATATATATATATATATAAAACACCAAAACTCAAGCTACTACGCTACCTAGGTTTCAACCAATAAGTCTCCTCAGGCAGGTAGAATGAAAGATTTTAGTTGATTCCACCGCCATTACATACGAACACCAGAACTTGGGGGTGGGGGAGACGGAGGAGGGAAAAGGCGGAAAGAAAAAAACTATTTTCATCCTGGTTCGTACATACACAAAAAATATTTACTAAGGTGTCTGCATATGGATAACCCATCCGATCTTTCCTTTAGAGGTTCCTCCTTGTTTGGGTATGTGGCGATGGTCAATTTTTCTTCTTGGCACAATTTACAGTAACTTCCTCGGACTCTTCCCGGCTTCACGTTTTTGATGATCCTCTACTTTATGTGTGGAACTCTACCTCCTTCAACCTCCAAACACAATTTGCCAGTTTTGTGTGATTTCTATGGATCCAAGCCTATTGAGCGCTTTTTTTGATTGCACCTTTTAAGGGTAGCCTCCTTTTACAATATACTATCTTATGATTTATATTGTATTATATATATATATATATATTATAATATTTTTTGTTTTTAAAAATATGATTCCTTCGCTACATAAGAGTTCTCATGTTTCAAAAACGAGATCCGAGACCCCTAACATAATTTTTGAAGTTATGTAGAGTTAAGGTGCCTGGACCCGCTTCCTTGTCAAGCGAGAATTTTGGGAATAAGCGGGTCCAGACACCTTAGCTCTACATAACTTCAAAAATTATGTTAGGGGTCTCGGCTCTCGCTTTTGAAACATGAGAACTCTTATGTAGCGAAGGAATCATATTTTTAAAAACAAAAAATATTATAATATAAGCTCTACTTCTGTATGGAGCACTGTCTTTTTGAAAATAAAAGCAAAATACTAAGGAACACTGGATTATCTACCTAACGTGTTCTTTCCTATTTTTCTGCACACCTGCATATATATATATATATATATATATATATATATATATATATATATATATATATATATTATGCATTGTTACATTAGAACATGTAAATAACCACATGTTCTAATGTAACAGTGCATAATAAATAAATATCTATTGCTCTACTTGTGTATCGAGCCCTGTTTTAACTTAATGTTTTAAACGTAAAAACTTTATACTTTGCTTTTTACATTCATATATATATATATATATATATATATATATATATATATATATATATATATATATATATATATATATTCTACGCATACGTGACACCGAAATGCAAAGGCAGATTTTTTTCATAATGATATTCACCTTGAACAAGGCTCGGGTCCACTCAAGGTAGAGTGTTACAGTGCACAGATTATATGGATATGTATGGAAGATAACGGTTAATCGTAGACTTGGGCAGGTTAAGATTGTAGTGATCTGAGAAGCATCCTCTTGGGAGTCGGTTCCACAAACCTTGTTTCGAAGGAAGACTCTTCTCGAGTGGAAAATACATCTCACCAAATGAATACGAAGGGAACGAAGCTGGTTCGCTACAATGTGTGTGGCATGGCGGGTTTTAGCCATGAAGGTTAGAACTTGTAGAACTAAGGAATGTATTTCGTCTGAACACTTTCCGTGGAAATAGCAACAGAGCAGCGAGAGGCCTTCGACGTCATGTCTTTGAGAGAATTTTAAGGTGGAAAATAATTCATCACCCGCAAGGACGCGAAGATGCTTTTAGATTCTTCTGAAACTGGAGAATGAAGGGTGGGTAGCTCTTGGTTATAAATGGTGGCGATACCCTATTTTCGTATTGATCTGGCCCTTGTAAAGGTAGAGCATAGCAAAAAGGAGTCAGGTACTTGCAGGAGCAGCACAGGATCTTCTAGACAAGGTAACAATGTAGAGCAAGAAGGAAGGACGAAATTCAAATTGTAATTGATGCATGGTTTTCAACAAGAGAAAAAGAAACTAGAAGCAAGTTACGAATTGGTGATCAAATCAAAATCAAGCAAGCACAGACGTTTAAATATCTACAAAGTATTTCAACAGAAGACAAAATGTGGCACTGAAATGCGAAGGCATGTTACAATAGCGAAAGATGCCTTTTAAAAACTAAACAAAGTATTAAGAAACAGGAAAATTTACGTTTGGACAGGTTAAGATTATAGTGATCTGAGAAGTAGTGATCGGGAAGCAAGCTCTTGGGAGTCGGTTCCACAAAATAGCGGTTCCTGGGACAAAGCTGCCCGAGAGGAACTTACATCTCACCAATGGAATACGAAGGGAATAAGGGTGGTACTCTACAATGGGCGTGGCATGGCGGGTCTTAATCATGATGGCTAGAACCGGTGGAACTAATGTAGTTCGTCGGAACACTTTCTATGGAAATGGCGATAGAGCCGAGAGAGTCTTGTGACGTTTGAGAAAGGGATTGTAGGGAGGAATAATTCATCACCCGCATGGACGCGAAGACGGTTTTGGAATCTTTTGAAACGGGAGATTTAAGGCTGGTCAGCTCTTGGTCATAAATTTAAGTATTTAAACGAAAGACAAAATGTGAAACTGGAATGCGAAGGCATTTTGTAATAGCGAAAGATGCTTTTTAAAAACTAAACAAACTATTAAGAAACGAAAATTTTCGTTAGAAACAAAGGGAGCTGAACTGCTATGTAATGTCAATCCTCTTATATGGCAGTGAATGCCGGGAAATTTACGCACAGATGGAGAGGAGACGTCAGGCAACAGAGGTGTGGTTCTACAGGAGGATACTGAGAATACCATGGAAATAGTAATCTAACTAATGAAATTGTATAAATGGATCTGAGAACAGGGGAGTGGGATTTATAGAAAAAGGAAAAAAACATTGCTGAGAGCTGCAAATGATAGGAAATTGTGGAGAACCATGATCGCCTACGTCTGGAAGTGACATTGGGAAAGAGCGAATAACCTACCTTATGAGCTTGGGTAAATTATCTGATAACAGAGAGTGGGATAGATAGAAAAACGAAAAACAAACATTGCTGAAAACTACAAAAGATAGGAAATTGTGGAGAGCCGTGATCGTCCACGTCCTGGAGGGACTG
>OZ038514.1:35114496-35146996 GCA_964036315.1 Acanthosepion esculentum
GTCCGGAGTTGTGTCGAAATTAAAAAGATTTTATATCATACATTGTTGACTTTCCTATGTTGAACTCAGCCATTAGTTGCAATTGACTTTCACCAGCGTCTAGTCAGTTTAAAATTTCCACTTTTCCCGATAACTCCAAAGTTGTTCTTTTCCTCTTATTCCCATCATTTTTTTTGCACCAATACAAGCCATTAGGGTGAAATAAGCATAAGCAATTATCCAAAGTAAATTTCCTGAAAAACAGAAATTTCAAATCAATTACATATCACCAAATAGTTCAAATATACACATCAAAATCATGTCCGGATATGCGAGATTCCGGATATGAGGGATTCCGGATATGAGGAATTCTGGAGATGACGTATTCTGTATATGACCGATTATATTATACGTTCTTTTAAACATTGTTGTTTAGGCAAATATTTTAAAGTGGAAGGAATTTGTCCAGCATTCACTGCCATATTGGAGGATAGACATTATCCAATACATTTCGGGAGACGTAACTTTATTCTAAAATAAAACTTAATTCAAACAAAAGATCAAAATTTGTATTTCTTGGGATCATAACTAACTAGAAAAGATTTACATTATTTACACTGTTCGGACTGCTGTCCTCATTTTTAGTGCCATATTCGCCACGTTTCGGCCGTTGTACGTTCCGGCCTTCTTCAGGTAATTGGAATATCGAACTGAATCCTTTTTTTTTTCTCAAGGACACATCGCTCAGTGGATAAACGCGTTGGTTGGGTCCAGTGACTTGACCAAAAGAGTTGTGAGTTCAATATCTGGCTACTGCAGTGGTGAACAAAAACTTTTAGAGTTGAGTTAAAGGGAAATAGTTGCGACATCCGGAAGAGGCATGACATGTGGAACTAGCACAATCTACCCCGGTGGACGAAATAAAGGGTTTAATTCGAAATTCCAACCACCCGAAGACGGCCGGAGCGTACAACGACCGAAACACCGTGAATATAGGAACAAATATGAGGACAACAGTTTGAACAATGTAAATAGTGTAAATAATTACAATACCACATCTCGGAAATATAGACAGATCCTGAAGAAGGCCGGAGCGTAAAACAGCCAAAACTTCGTGAATATAGCAACAAAGATGAGGACAACAGTTTGAACAATGTAAATAGTGTAAATAATTACAATACCACATCTCGGAAATATAGACAGATCCTGAAGAAGGCCGGAGCGTAAAACAGCCAAAACTTCGTGAATATAGCAACAAAGATGAGGACAACAGTTTGAACAATGTAAATAGTGTAAATAATTACAATACCACATCTCGGAAATATAGACAGATCCTGAAGAAGGCCGGAGCGTAAAACAACCAAAACTTCGTGAATATAGCAACAAAGATGAGGACAACAGTTTGAACAATGTAAATAGTGTAAATAATTACAATACCACATCTCGGAAATATAGACAGATTCTGAAGAAGGCCGGAGCGTAAAACAACCAAAACTTCGTGAATATAGCAACAAAGATGAGGACAACAGTTTGAACAATGTAAATAGTGTAAATAATTACAATGCCTCATCTCAGATATACAGACAGATAACTGTTCTATCTAATACGGTACAATATTCTCTAAGGACGTAGCTCTCCACAACACAAGGGCCGTAGCAGAGACAGTTTTTTTTGGAGGGGGTGCAAAATATATTAACCAGTGGAGCGTCAATATTCGGCATTTTTAAGCCGTGTAAATATCTTTTCTTTTTCCTCTTTTTATTTGAGAGAGAAACATATAGAGACTATATATATATGACTACCCACTAAATGAAGTGTTCAATTCGGAATTCCCTTAAGTTAACCGGATCGACAATCACCTGATGATGGTCGGAGCGCGAAACGAAAGAAACGTTATGATGACAAAGATGAGGACATTAGTCCGAATGTAAAGAAAAGTGATAATAAAACCTTCATCGAAGAAATTCAGCCAGAAATAACTTTTGATTTTGAATCTATTTTTTTTTTTTGATAATCAGCCTACTGATATTAATCCGGTGTTATCATAGATATTTTTATTTTTACAAAATAGTGCTCAATGTAAATTTACAGAGCATTAATATTATAAATTAACTTATTTAAAATATGTTTTTTTTTCGCTACACAGTAATAACCATGTTTCAAAAATGGAAGTTAAAAGCTTCGAATTTAATTTTGTAATTAAATTAAAAACATTAGTTCCATTTCATCCTCAAGCGAATGTTGGAGTAACTTATTTTTTAAATCTACTGAGTTTTAAAGGCACGGCAAAGATTCATAATTCACTGTTTCAAAGGATACAGAGAAATCCACTCATCCAGACAAGGGGTGGTAGCGTGTTCAATTTCATTCATTTTTGTTGTATCAGTTATTAGTTACATCTGTATTTTAAATAAGTTAATTTATAATACACACACACACACACACACACACACACACACACACACACACACACACACACACACACATATATATATATATATATATATATATATATATATATATATATACAGGGTGTCCATAAAGTTCGTGTGCACTTTAAAAAATGTATAACTTTATTTGTATTTGCGATAGAAATAATCTGTAAAAAATGTTATAAAGTTTAATGTACCTAGTTTTAAGTATAGCTAAAATAACTAATGTGATTTCAGGCATGACTGTAAATCAGTTGACAAATGTTTTCCGTGAACCGCATAATCGTATTACCCTTTGTATTGCTAATGATGGAGGACATGTGGAATCTTTCTAATCCTTTTTACAAATTATTTCTATCGCAAATATAAATTTAAACATATAAATTTAAACATGTATCAATATGGTGATTTCCTTTCGTCTTTCAATGATAATGTGATTAAGCTTATCAGACAATATGAAAAGAACTTACTTAAAATAAATAGACAAAACTTGTCTATATTATTTAATGAAACATAAATTAATGAAAAATTGCTGCCTAAATATACACAATATATATATATATATATATATATATATATATATATATATATATATATATATATATATATATATATATATAATTATTTATTTTGTGTTCATATAATCTTCTTGAGGTTTCTTCAATATATTCTTCCTAGCAATCGTCACAGGTAATAGAGTAAATTCCTCCTAGATTGTAAAATATTGGGAGTGGAATTATATATGTAAATTGGCGGGACGTCTTGACATGACCAGCGAAAGAAATGAATAACTTCACCATATACATGTTCAACAGTATTTTCAAATGGCAAGAACGAAAACAATATATATACATAAGAATGTACTTTGAATTTAAATATATATATATATATATATATATATATATATATATATATATATATATATATATATATATATACTAGCAGCATGGCTCGGCGTTGCCCGTGCTTGATTCAAAAATCGTACGACTCATACACCAATTGCTATCACTTGACTTAAAATATTTTTGCTCTTCCTTGCCTTTAAAGGAGTGCCATTTGCCGTGCTGATGTTGCTACATGCCTTACTTCTTGCCTATCTCGCACTGCGAATTTTTTCTAAGCTCTATACTAAACATTAAATCTGTTACGAAAAAAGAACTAAACAAAATGAACGCAAAACGATCAGCTTTAAAAAAGGACTCGTAACTGGAAAAACCGAATGAAAAAAGAATCTTAACAAATATTTTTTCACACCTAACGCAGTTCTGCGGAATCAGAATCAACGTTGAATTTAAGCGAATGAGCCAATTGGAGTAAAGTGCCATGCAGATTTAAATTTTTCCCACTTGTGACGAATGCAGCTATCGATTTTTTTTGCATGCTAGCATGCTAGTTAATATTCGTGTCAGTCAGCTGTTGGCTCTCACGCTGGCCAATAGAATCTTCCTGCCTATTCGCGGCAGTCAGCTATAGGCTCTCACTCTGGCCAGTAGAAAATGGCCGCAAACTACATGAAAACTGCCGTAGAAGCAGGAAAAATCGATTATTTCCATTATAGATGGGAGTTGGGAAATGCAAAGTCGGTCTTGGCCTTTTTGCTAACTTGGAGCATGTGCATGTAAATTCTGGTGCAAATCCGTCGAAAATTGCGGCCGTGCATTTGTTACACACACACACACACACACACACACACACACACACACACACACACACACACACACACACACACATCCTGTCTTTATCAAGGCAAACAATGAAAGCGAGATGTTTTGTTGTTATAGTTACATTAAAAAAATCCAAAATTTAAAAAAGAGACGCTCCTACGTAAGCGTTTTTCTAGCTGATGTTAACTTTCTTTATACTAAAGATTTTTTTTCTTTCCATGTCGACAATATAGTCAAATTTCTAGAACAATTCTGTGGATAAGACAAATTGTTATAAGAATGACAATTTGTCTTATCCACAGAATTGTTCTAGGAATTTTACTATATTACATTTTATATAAATTACAAATTAAAACTAAGAACAACTGACTATTAAAGAATGAATATTTTTCACGTATTTTGACGTCATTCGAGGCGGGGAAGTGTCTTTTTTTCGTTCAAATCTGTGAATTTATTTTACTTATGATAAATCTCGAAGAAAATATTTTTAATGTTGCCACAAAGTATTTTTGATTTATTTGAGATGATCTGTTATAACATGTCTCTAATTTATATTTATGTTGTATGTATTTTCAGTTTTTCTACTTGAATTATTCACCTATATTGCATATGATCCATTATTGTACATAATTAGGCTACAATAAAATTTGTATATTATATGAATACGACCTTATGAAAACTGAGATGTAATAGAGAGGGGTGTGGCGGCTTGTGTATAGGCACTGGTAAACTGCATCATCCAACATTTTTACTTTATATATATATATATATTTTAAGTAAATAATTAGCGTATTTATTGAACAAAGTGACTAATAATAACAAAACAAAAGTCTTTTAAACAAAGCAAGTTCAGGATTGCGATTGCGTCTCAAATTAAGGAACAAGCCTCGCGAAACGGATTGGCTCTTGCATCGTGTCTCACTGGCGATGGTTCGAGGTAATGCTTTCTCCGTCATTGCGGCTGGCAGAGGATAGAAAAAATTGTTTATAGTTACGTTGTTCTGGAATTGTCATCAATGGTCGACTGGGCTTGCTTTGTTTCAATGACTTTTGTTTTGCTATTATTTTTTTTATTTTATTTTATTGTTTTAAGCTTATCACCCCAAGCAAGGCTGGAAGCCACTAGCACGCAAGGGGTTACAGACGGTTTGGAGGAAGAGCAGATAGGAGTGGTAAAGGAGAGGATGTGGAGAAAGATAGTGGATGGATCAAGGCAAGGGGGTTACAGAAGATTTGGAGCAAGAGCAGATAGGAATGAAAGGAAGGGAAGTGGATAGATCAAGGCAACTGGAGATGTCGATTGACGTTACACTTAAATAGTTGGAGATTGTATTTGTCAGGGAAACAGGAATAAGGAAGGGAGCTCCACAGGCGAGATGTGCGAGACATGAAGCTATTGGAGTAGAAGAGACGTCTGCATCTAACAGTTTCAACGGTGAAGGTGTGGGAACGTGATGACAACCTCGTAGGACATTTAAATTCATGAGGCCGAGGAACCAGCGAAAGCAGATCCTCGGAGCAATTACCGTGAAAGTATTTGTAAAAAAGACAGAGCGAGACAACGTCGCGTCTGTGAGAGGGCGACGGCAGACGAGATGACAGATCAGGGCCAATTACATTGCATATCCGTCTCTGGATCTTATCAAGAACCCTGAGGCAAACAGCAGGGGCTCCAGACCATATATGGCAGCAATACTCCATGCAAGGGCGAATGGTCGATTTATAGATTTGGATGATCGATTCCGGGGAGAAAAATTTCCTGGCTCGGCACAGGGAGCCAACTTTCCTTGCGGTGGATGATGCAATTGACTCGATCTATTTGTTCCATCTCAGATCAGCGGCTAGCGTGAGACCGCTGTGATCCGTCCAGCAGTCGTCCGCTCCTGGCATGGATCGGGTGATGCAGACGTAGTTACTTTGTTCAATAAATACGTTAATTATTCAATATAATGAGTTTTTATTTCTTTCTTTAATACTTTCTTGCAATCCAGGAATGAAGGAGAAAATTATTAACCTTTTCGTTTAAAAGTCAAACAAGAAGAATGAATTTCATTTTTAAATGAATGGATCAAGATTGAACCGTAAGAATTTAGATGTAAGTTTAGGATTTTATCAAGTTTATTTATAAATCTACTTTTTTTTTTTCGTTTTAAATAATATTAAAATAATGGCTAAAAATTTTTCTGAAGCAGCACCCACCCCCATGGAATTCTAAAAAAATAAAATATAATTTTCTGAAAAATTATTTGAGTAAGATTAGCCGATTTAAAGATTAATTGATATGATTTGAAACAAATATTACTTGCTTTGAGTTCAACATATCACAGAAAAAACATTTTTAACACGAGCTGGGTGATTTTGAGGTTTTGACAATTCTCTAGATAAACTCATGTTTGGAGGTTTTTTCTAAGGGGAATATAACTGCAACACTCAATTGAATATGACGTGAACACCTTTTATACATACATACATACACATATATATATATATATATACAGTGTAACCCGGATATAAGAGACCCGGATATAAGAGAAACCCAGATATAAGAGAGATTTTATCTGGTCCCAAATTAGAGCCATACTTACCTAAACAAAATATACCAAACACGGATATAAGAGAAACCCGGATATAAGAGACTGCTACTCCGGTCCCGACAAGTCTCTTATATCCGGGTAACACTATATATATATATATATATATATATATATATATAATGGACTCTCCCGTTTTTCGTTTAAAAGTCCAACGAGGAGAATTAATTTTCATTTTTAAATAAATGGATCACGATTGAACTGTAACAATTTAGAAGTAGGTAAAAAAAAAAAAAATTTTTCGTTTAGGATTTTGTCAAGTTTATTTATAAATTTTCTTAGGTGTATTTTTTTTTGTTTTACACAATATTAAAACAATAACTAAAACATTTCTGAAGCAACACCCCCACTAACTTTAGCCACGAGCCGCCACGTATCATAAATTCGGGTGGGGGCTGTATCAAAGATTCGGTGTGGGTGGGGCACAAAACTCTTGCACCGGCCGTGCTTGGTGTATCATTTGGCTTGATTTGGCCAGAGATTTTATTTAAGGCTACCAATCAACCCGGTGACCTCCGCGGTTTCAGATAGGATTAATTCCCCGGCCTGACAACGGGAAGCGCTTCTCGGTCAGGCAGAATAAGAATTTTAAAAGCGAGTAAACGTCTGAGGAGAAGTGCTCCAAATTGGGGTTGACCTTTCACCGGAGATTAGCGACTGGGTCACGTGGCCGGACGTTTTCAACAAACAGGTGCGTGCATGCGTGAGTAATATCGATATAATGAACAAGTGCCGGACAAAGCCAACGTTGCTGGAGGGCTCCATCCGTTGAGCAATTGACGAGATGAGAGATCAAGAGTTTAACAGATGGTCCTTATCCACACATACATACATATATATATATATATATATTAATCCAACATTTTTATTACTTCAAACTTTTTGTGGATACACATGTTTGAAATAAAGTGTTTTTCTATATTAAGTTTTCTCGAGTGCACTACAAACAAACAAAATAAAAAAAACAGAGCGTCTATTTTAAAACGGGTGTTCACTAAATTGATATATATATATATATATATATATATATATATATATATATATATATATATATATATATATATATATGAGGAAAAATATGAAAAAACAAAATCCGAATATGCAAGTTTACTGTTTGAATGTTTCAATGTCGACGTCAGATGTTTTGGTCTACTCTAATAGACCTTCTTCAGGACATAGTTATTAAAAGATAATTAGACGATATTCAAGTCAACATAAAAAGATGATAGACATAAGAATAATCAAAACAAAATGACTGAATTTTAAGATCAGCGTTCCGTTTTGCAATCCGATCACGTGGGCGTCACGTGGGCGATGTTGTGAAAACGTATTCCTAAAAATAGAGTTTATTATAAAAGAAAGAATTTTCCTCATACTGTCAGATCTATATCCATATATTTGCTTACACACACACACACACACGCACACACGCACGCACACATATATACATATATATATATAATATATTTTCTGTTTGTACGTTATTTTTATAGATACCATTTATTTGAGTAAATACTCTATTTTTAATTAAACAGTATTAATTACATTTACTGGCCGGAATGTTCGAGAAATTTCGTAGAAAATATACATTCCTATATGGAAATCCTCATTTGTGTTTATAATCACCATTAGATTCATCCAATTCTTTTTTTAACCCTCCTCAGTGTGCACAGATTGACACCCAAGTAATCTGAAATGTTCCTATTGGAGTTTCCGGCACGAATGCCAAGCAGTACAGCATTCCGTTTCCAAATTTCCGTTGCGCCATGGTGCTCTTTTTCTCACAGACGGTGCCCAACTGGACCTATCTTTACTGCGCAGTCGACATCATTAAAAAGAAAGAAAGCGCATGCGCGAAATTATAAATATGAAATGGCGACAATTTACCCATCGCATCCTGTATAGTTATATGTATAGACTGTCACACACACACACACACACACACACACACACACACACACACACACACACACACACACACACACACACACAGTGACACGCAAGCACACATATATATGGGAGAAAAGGATATATACATTTTTAAACACATAATAAAAAAAATAAATTTAAACGTTCAAAATTTGAGTGTCCCCTCTCCTTCTTGCGCATGTGTACTCACATCAATGTAAACATCACTTTAGTCCGATGATGTCCTAAAGGATTAAATAGGTCATGTCATTTTTTACCCTTTGTCATTAATTTTCTTAATGTATATATATATATATATATATATATATGTGTGTGTGTGTGTGTGTGTGTGTATATGTGTGTGAGTGTGTGTGTGTATATGTGTGTGAGTGTGTGTGTGTGTGTGTGTGTGTGTGCAAATATATAGAAAAATAGGAAAGAACACGTTAGGTTAATAATCCGAAGTTCTTGAATATTTTTGTTTTTATTTAAAAAAACAGTGCACGATACACAAGTAGAGCCTATATTATAATTATTTGCGATGAAATCATTTAAAAAAAATAATTATAATATATATATATATATATATATATATATATATATATATATATATATATAAATTATGTGGTGCAGTTTAATTTATATTACAATGAATCATTCTGAGTCTGTCTATATTTCTGAGATGAGGTATTATGTACAGTATTTACATTAGTCGGACTATTGTCCTCATCTTTGTCGCCATATTTGTCACAACGTTTCGGCCGTTGTACGCTCCGGCCTTCTTCAGATGGTTGGAATTTCGAACCGAACCCTTTCAAGGACACATGGTACGGTGGATAAAGGCGTTGGTTAGATCCAGTAACAGACCCAAAGAGCGTGAGTTCAATACCCGGTTCAGGCAGTGGAGAACTTTCAGAGGGAAAATTACCAGGAGATAACTGATAACTGACATCCATCAAACATGGCTCGTGGAACTAGAACAGTCTACCCCAGTGATCGAAATAAAGGGTTCGGTTCGAAATTCCAACCACCTGAAGAAGGCCGGAGCGTACAACGGCCGAAACGTTGTGACAAATATGGCGACAAAGATGAGGACAATAGTCCGAATAATGTAAATACTGTACAATGAATCATTCTGTCTATATTTCTGAGATGAGGTATTATGTACATTATTATGTCCTCAAGGACACATGGCACAGTTGATAAAGGCGTTGGTTAGATCCAGTGGCAGGACCCAAAGAGTGTGAGTTCAATACCTGGTTAAGGCAGTGGAGAACTTTCTGAGGGAAATTAACAGGAGATAACTGATAACTGACATCCATTAAACATGGCACGTGGAACTAGAACAGTCTACCCCAGTGAGCGAAATAAAGGGTTCAGTTCGACATTCCAACCACCTGAAGAAGGCCGGAGCGTACAACGGCCGAAACGTTGTAATAAACATGGCGACAAAGATGAGGACAATAGTCCGAATAATGTAAATAATGAATCATTCATACAAAATAAGTAAATTCATAAAGTTAATGAGACAGAATGGCGAAATCCCTTCGCTAACTAAATTTTAAAGATGCATTAACACACTAACCCCTCCATGAATGTTATGATCCTTGTTTTTTCAAATAAGTATGACCAAAACAAACTCATAGACTTGGACAGAAAAAAAGTCCCCAGTACAACGTCAAAATCCGCGAAAATTTTTCATCCTTTAATAGTCGTGCTTAGTAACGGACGTATGTCTCTACGGAAGGATGCTAAGGATATGATGGACTGAGCGTGTGAACAATGATGAGGTTTAGCAGGACAGACTGGGTCCTATAGCATTGGGTGGTAACCGGTCTGGGAGAATCACATACTATGAATAACAGACTGGGTTCTATAGCCTTGGGTGCCAACCGGTCTAGGAGAAACAAATCTGATTTCAAAACTGTATGTAGCCCTGAGGGAGCACATGCTATAAATAGCAGAGAAGACGGGGTTCTGTAGCCTTGGGTGGCAACCAGTCCAGGAAAAGGAAAACTCTGATTTCAAAACTGTATGTAGCCCTGGCGAAAAATAATATTAAGCCGCTAAGGAAAGGTTCATTCGTACTGACTTGATGATCTCGACTACGGTCAATTCCTTTTACGACAGCCTTACATGGACAACGACAGCGTAGAAAATCACTACTGAATTCGAGAAACAACATATACGTTTAAAGTTTGTACAGCAGAATAAAAATATAGTGCTAACCAAATGTGGTCAGGTGAAGCAAAAAATAACCTATATTTGGGTCTGATGGCATCTGACGACTTTGGTGACGTCGAGTTGATGTGTACCCGGAAAAATATTTACTCTCAGCAAGTAAGCATGAGGGTGTGAAGAAACGTAATCGTCTGGGGTTTTATAAGCTCTAATGGCGTTGGCGAGCTGCAATTCGTCGACAGAATCATGAACATTGAAGATTTTGTCAAAATACAAAAAACAAAAATAAAAAAACAAAACAAAACAAAAACAAATCAGTGGCATATTAGCTGAACTCTTGGGAAGAAGGATGCTAAGGATATGATGGACTGAGCGTGTGAACAATGATGAGGTTTAGCAGGACAGACTGGGTCCTATAGCCTTGGGTGGTAACCGGTCTGGGAGAAGCACATACTATGAATACCAGGTCGGATCAGTTCCGGCATGAAAACAATCTCAAATGATTTCGCTAAGAAGACTTAGGAAGAAAAGTGTTCGATTGACCACGCATGTCACCGATTTAAATATAATTTTGCCTTTGTAAAAGAGATAATTTATTTGTAAAAAATAAGAAAATACCTACTAAAAATACGACCCCCCCAAAAAACCCAGCCCTGTCGGCTGGGGCTTCAGAATAATAATGAGGTGTGTTGGGAATGACGGTAAACTACATCCGGCAGCAAGGCCTTTGATCAGAAGGTTTTGAGGAGCGTGGGACCATCTCTTAATTGCTGTTGTTCCCAGGTCCACCTTGACCATAGTTGGTAGCACCTGTTAGGGTACAAGTTATGGGCAAATAGTTAACCCTCAAAACGAGTCAAAACAATATGAAAGTGTAAAAATGGTTTTTATAGTAAAGAATACCAGCAATGAATTTAGAAAAATATTACCAGCAAAATATTTTTGAACAAAAAATTATTATCAGCAAAACATATTTGAAAAAAATTACTTCCATTTCTGAAGAAAAAATTACTTCCGCCAATACACTTTTAAAGAAAAAATTACTACCTGCAATATATTTTTGAAGAAAAAAATTATTTCCAGAAAAATATTTTTGAAAAAATATAACCAACAATACATATTTCAAAAGACGTTTGATGCATACAATGCATTTGAGCATCGAAAAAATTCTCTTTACAAAAATACGACACAGAAACCTGATCTACAAACTGATTTCTTACAGAGAATACATATTCTATTCATATGAAGCTATCTTAAAAATCTTGTCGGCATTAAATAACCCATTGAGGGGTTGATATGCCGTAAAACAAAATAAAGCCAAACCCTGATCTACAAACTGATTTCTTACAAAGAATAAATATTTTATTCATATGAAGCTATCCTAAAAATCTTGTCGGCATTAAATAACCCATTGAGGAGTTGATATGCCGTAAAACAAAATAAACCCAAACCCTGATCTACAAACTGATTTCTTACAAAGAATACATATATCTTGTCGGCATTAAATAACCCATTGTGGAGTTGATTTGCTGTAAAACAAACAAAGGAAAGCAAAAAAACATGAAAGAAAATTTCAAAATTTGGGGATGGAGAATATCGACCTTGACCAACCATTCAAGCTGACCCTAAGCTCTACAAAGCCGTTGTCTAATGTTTATCCGTTGTATGAAGAGGTTGGTGGATGAAGGACGAAGAAAATCGGACGATGTTCTTGCAGTATTAACAAAAAAAAAGAAAAAAGAAAAAAGGTGTCCCTAGAATATTTTGATTCAAACAAATCTGGATTTGCCTGTCCACAATGTGTTTTGCTAAATTCTGAATATTTTGTATAAGAAGCATTATACATTGTTTTCACCATTACCGTAATTCATCATGTATAATAAGCCTTTAAAATACGTATCTCTTGATTGTTAATCAAGTCTTATATATTGTACCTCTCCAATTTTATTACGGCCAGTATTTCCTACTCTAATTCAAGCTGAACATTAACTTTATTATATATATGTCATTCGCAGACAGTACTGATTCGGTGGATCACAGCTCTTTAGTGCGACTAGACAACCGAATGCTTCAATCCCGGATTGAATCCCAACCGAATTAGTGTCAGTCAGAGTCTCTACCACTAAGCTATCTTCGCTATCTCTCTCTCTCTCTCTCTCTCTTTATATATATATATATATATATATATATATATATATATATATATATATATATATATATATATATATATATATATAGTTCGTAGAAAAACAATTGACAGCAAAAACATTTTGAAAAACCTTGCGAAGTTTTTAAAATTCGTAGGTGAAACTAAACATTAAATAAGGGTATCTTAAATCCAGTTGTACGTTATATATATATATATATATATATATATATATATATATATATATATATATATATATACAGAGAGAGAGAGAGAGAGAGAGAGAGAGAGAGAGAGAGAGAGAGAGTTTGTAGTAAAACAATTGACACCACAAATATTTTGAAAAACTTTGCGAAGTTTTTAAAATTCGTAGATGAAAATGATCATTAACTAATGGTTTATTAATTCTACTTGTACATATATATATATATATATATATATATATATATATATATATATATATATATATATATACGTCGAAACACGTTTGATTAAAAAATTAATTTTTAAATTGCATTTTCCAATTTTCGGATGTGTTGAGTATTTTGCTCGAAGATGTGGATAAACTGTCTGAAATTTATCTTTTGTTAATTATGTTCAAGTACTTTCGACATTCGCAGTCATTATCAGAAACGATATGATGTCTGTGTGGTTGTTTGAATTCCTTCGTCCGCATCCTGGTCTTCTTTTGGGAAGCTGGACGTTTGAATGAAATACTCTTGCGTGATGTCATATGTAACGGCTATTGGGTTGTTTGAATTCCTTCGTCCGCATCCTGGTCTTCTTTTGGGAAGCTGGACGTTTGAATGAAATACTCTTGCGTGATGTCATATGTAACGGCTATTGGGTTGTTTGAATTCCTTCGTCCGCATCCTGGTCTTCTTTTGGGAAGCTGGACGTTTGAATGAAATACTCTTGCGTGATGTCATATGTAACGGCTATTGGGTTGTTTGAATTCCTTCGTCCGCATCCTGGTCTTCTTTTGGGAAGCTGGACGTTTGAATGAAATACTCTTGCGTGATGTCATATGTAACGGCTATTGGGTTGTTTGAATTCCTTCGTCCGCATCCTGGTCTTCTTTTGGGAAGCTGGACGTTTGAATGAAATACTCTTGCGTGATGTCATATGTAACGGCTATTGGGTTGTTTGAATTCCTTCGTCTGCATCCTGGTCTTCTTTTGGCAAGCTGGACGTTTGAATGAAATACTCTTGCGTGATGTCATATGTAACGGCTATTGGGTTGCTTGAATTCCTTCGTCTGCATCCTGGTCTTCTTTTGGGAAGCTGGACGTTTGAATGAAATACTCTTGCGTGATGTCATATGTAACGGCTATTGGGTTGCTTGAATTCCTTCGTCCGCATCCTGGTCTACTTTTGGGAAGCTGGACGTTTGAATGAAATACTCTTGCGTGATGTCATATGTAACGGCTATTGGGTTGTTTGAATTCCTTCGTCTGCATCCTGGTCTTCTTTTGGGAAGGTGGACGTTTGAATGAAATACTCTTGCGTGATGTCATATGTAACGGCTATTGGGTTGCTTGAATACCTTCGGCTGCATCCTGGTATTCTTTTCGGAAGCTGGACGTTTGAATGAAATACTCTTTCGTGATATCATATGTAACGGCTATTGGGTTGCTTGAATTCCTTCGTCTGCATCCTGGTCTTTTGGGAAGCTGGACGTTTGAATGAAATACTCTTGCGTGATGTCATATGGAACGGCTATTGGGTTGCTTGAATTCCTTCGTCAGCATCCTGGTCTTCTTTTGGGAAGCTGGACGTTTGAATGAAATACTCTTGCGTGATGTCATATGTAACGGCTATTGGGTTGTTTGAATTCCTTCGTCTGCATCCTGGTCTTCTTTTGGGAAGGTGGACGTTTGAATGAAATACTCTTGCGTGATGTCATATGTACGGCTATTGGGTTGCTTGAATACCTTCGGCTGCATCCTGGTATTCTTTTCGGAAGCTGGACGTTTGAATGAAATACTCTTTCGTGATATAATATGTAACGGCTATTGGGTTGTTTGAGTTCCTTCTTCAGCATCCTGGTCTTCTTTTGGGAAGCTGGACGTTTGAATGAAATACTCTTTCGTGATATCATATGTAACGGCTATTGGGTTGTTTGAATTCCTTCGTCTGCATTCTGGTCTTCTTTTGGCAAGCTGGACGTTTGAATGAAATACTCTTGCGTGATGTCATATGTAACGGCTATTGGGTTGCTTGAATTCCTTCGTCTGCATCCTGGTCTTCTTTTGGGAAGCTGGACGTTTGAATGAAATACTCTTGCGTGATGTCATATGTAACGGCTATTGGGTTTCTTGAATTCCTTCGTCTGCATCCTGGTCTTCTTTTGGGAAGCTTGACGTTTGAATGAAATACTCTTGCGTGATGTCATATGTAACGGCTATTGGGTTGCTTGAATTCCTTCGTCTGCATCCTGGTCTTCTTTTGGGAAGCTGGACGTTTGAATGAAATACTCTTGCGTGATGTCATATGTAACGGCTATTGGGTTGCTTGAATTCCTTCGTCAGCATCCTGGTCTTCTTTTGGGAATCTTGACGTTTGAATGAAATACTCTTGCGTGATGTCATATGTAACGGCAATTGGGTTGTTTGAATTCCTTCGTCTGCATCCTGGTCTTCTTTTGGCAAGCTGCACGTTTGAATGAAATACTCTTGCGTGATATCATATGTAACGGCTATTGGTTTGCTTGAATTCCTTCGTCTGCATCCTGGTCTTCTCTTGGGAAGCTGGACGTTTGAATGAAATACTCTTGCGTGATGTCATATGTAACGGCTATTGGGTTGTTTGAATTCCTTCGTCTGCATCCTGGTCTTCTTTTGGGAAGGTGGACGTTTGAATGAAATACTCTTGCGTGATGTCATATGTAACGGCTATTGGGTTGCTTGAATACCTTCGGCTGCATCCTGGTATTCTTTACGGAAGCTGGACGTTTGAATGAAATACTCTTTCGTGATATCATATGTAACGGCTATTGGGTTGCTTGAATTCCTTCGTCTGCATCCTGGTCTTTTGGGAAGCTGGACGTTTGAATGAAATACTCTTGCGTGATGTCATATGTAACGGCTATTGGGTTGCTTGAATTCCTTCGTCAGCATCCTGGTCTTCTTTTGGGAAGGTGGACGTTTAAATGAAATACTCTTTCGTGATATCATATGTAACGACTATTGGGTTGTTTGAGTTCCTTTTTCAGCATCCTAGTCTTCTTTTGGGAAGCTGGACGTTTGAATGAAATACTCTTGCGTGATGTCATATGTAACGGCTATTGGGTTGTCTGAATTCCTTCGTCTGCATCCTGGTCTTCTTTTGGGAAGCTGGACGTTTGAATGAAATACTCTTGCGTGATGTCATATGTAACGGCTATTGGGTTGCTTGAATTCCTTCGTCTGCATCCTGGTTTTCTTTTCGGAAGCTGGACGTTTGAATGAAATACCCTTTCGTGATATCATATGTAACGGCTATTGGGTTGCTTGAATTCCTTCGTCTGCATCCTGGTCTTCTTTTGGGAAGCTGGACGTTTGAATGAAATACTCTTGCGTGATGTCATATGTAACGGCTATTGGGTTGCTTGAATTCCTTCGTCTGCTTCCTGGTTTTCTTTTCGGAAGCTGGATGTTTGAATGAAATACTCTTGCGTGATGTCATATGTAACGGCTACTGGGTTGCTTGAATTCCTTCGTCTGCATCCTGGTCTTCTTTTGGGAAGCTGGACGTTTGAATGAAATACTCTTGCGTGATGTCATATGTAACGGCTATTGGGTTGCTTGAATTCCTTCGTCAGCATCCTGGTCTTCTTTTGGGAATCTTGACGTTTGAATGAAATACTCTTGCGTGATGTCATATGTAACGGCAATTGGGTTGTTTGAATTCCTTCGTCTGCATCCTGGTCTTCTTTTGGCAAGCTGCACGTTTGAATGAAATACTCTTGCGTGATATCATATGTAACGGCTATTGGTTTGCTTGAATTCCTTCGTCTGCATCCTGGTCTTCTCTTGGGAAGCTGGACGTTTGAATGAAATACTCTTGCGTGATGTCATATGTAACGGCTATTGGGTTGCTTGAATTCCTTCGTCTGCATCCTGGTCTTCTTTTGGGAAGCTGGACGTTTGAATGAAATACTCTTGCGTGATGTCATATGTAACGGCTATTGGGTTGCTTGAATTCCTTCGTCTGCATCCTGGTCTTCTTTTGGGAAGCTGGACGTTTGAATGAAATACTCTTTCGTGATATCATATGTAACGGCTATTGGGTTCCTTGAATTCCTTCGTCTGCCTCCTGGTCTTCTTTTGGGAAGCTGGACGTTTGAATGAAATACTCTTTCGTGATGTCATATGTAACGGCTATTGGGTTGCTTGAATTCCTTCGTCAGCATCCTGGTCTTCTTTTGGGAATGTGGACGTTTGAATGAAATACTCTTGCGTGATGTCATATGTAACGGCTATTGGGTTCCTTGAATTCCTTCGTCAGCATCCTGGTCATCTTTTGGGAAGGTGGACGTTTAAATGAAATACTCTTTCGTGATATCATATGTAACGGCTATTGGGTTGTTTGAGTTCCTTCTTCAGCATCCTGGTATTCTTTTGGGAAGGTGGACGTTTGAATGAAATACTCTTGCGTGATGTCATATGTAACGGCTATTGGGTTGTCTGAATTCCTTCGTCTGCATCCTGGTCTTCTTTTGGGAAGCTGGACGTTTGAATGAAATACTCTTGCGTGATGTCATATGTAACGACTATTGGGTTGCTTGAATTCCTTCGTCTGCATCCTGGTTTTCTTTTCGGAAGCTGGACGTTTGAATGAAATACTCTTTCGTGATATCATATGTAACGGCTATTGGGTTGCTTGAATTCCTTCGTCTGCATCCTGGTCTTCTTTTGGGAAGCTGGACGTTTGAATGAAATACTCTTGCGTGATGTCATATGTAACGGCTATTGGGTTGCTTGAATTCCTTCGTCTGCTTCCTGGTTTTCTTTTCGGAAGCTGGATGTTTGAATGAAATACTCTTGCGTGATGTCATATGTAACGGCTACTGGGTTGCTTGAATTCCTTCGTCTGCATCCTGGTCTTCTCTTGGGAAGCTGGACGTTTGAATGAAATACTCTTGCGTGATGTCATATGTAACGGCTATTGGGTTGCTTGAATTCCTTCGTCTGCATCCTGGTCTTCTTTTGGGAAGCTGGACGTTTGAATGAAATACTCTTGCGTGATGTCATATGTAACGGCTATTGGGTTGCTTGAATTCCTTCGTCTGCATCCTGGTCTTCTTTTGGGAAGCTGGACGTTTGAATGAAATACTCTTTCGTGATATCATATGTAACGGCTATTGGGTTCCTTGAATTCCTTCGTCTGCCTCCTGGTCTTCTTTTGGGAAGCTGGACGTTTGAATGAAATACTCTTTCGTGATGTCATATGTAACGGCTATTGGGTTGCTTGAATTCCTTCGTCAGCATCCTGGTCTTCTTTTGGGAATGTGGACGTTTGAATGAAATACTCTTGCGTGATGTCATATGTAACGGCTATTGGGTTCCTTGAATTCCTTCGTCAGCATCCTGGTCATCTTTTGGGAAGGTGGACGTTTAAATGAAATACTCTTTCGTGATATCATATGTAACGGCTATTGGGTTGTTTGAGTTCCTTCTTCAGCATCCTGGTATTCTTTTGGGAAGGTGGACGTTTGAATGAAATACTCTTGCGTGATGTCATATGTAACGGCTATTGGGTTGTCTGAATTCCTTCGTCTGCATCCTGGTCTTCTTTTGGGAAGCTGGACGTTTGAATGAAATACTCTTGCGTGATGTCATATGTAACGACTATTGGGTTGCTTGAATTCCTTCGTCTGCATCCTGGTTTTCTTTTCGGAAGCTGGACGTTTGAATGAAATACTCTTTCGTGATATCATATGTAACGGCTATTGGGTTGCTTGAATTCCTTCGTCTGCATCCTGGTCTTCTTTTGGGAAGCTGGACGTTTGAATGAAATACTCTTGCGTGATGTCATATGTAACGGCTATTGGGTTGCTTGAATTCCTTCGTCTGCTTCCTGGTTTTCTTTTCGGAAGCTGGATGTTTGAATGAAATACTCTTGCGTGATGTCATATGTAACGGCTACTGGGTTGCTTGAATTCCTTCGTCTGCATCCTGGTCTTCTTTTGGGAAGCTGGACGTTTGAATGAAATACTCTTGCGTGATGTCATATGTAACGGCTATTGGGTTGCTTGAATTCCTTCGTCAGCATCCTGGACTTCTTTTGGGAATCTTGACGTTTGAATGAAATACTCTTGCGTGATGTCATATGTAACGGCAATTGGGTTGTTTGAATTCCTTCGTCTGCATCCTGGTCTTCTTTTGGCAAGCTGCACGTTTGAATGAAATACTCTTGCGTGATATCATATGTAACGGCTGTTGGTTTGCTTGAATTCCTTCGTCTGCATCCTGGTCTTCTTTTGGGAAGCTTGACGTTTGAATGAAATACTCTTGCGTGATGTCATTTGTAACGGCTCTTGGGTTGCTTGAATTCCTTCGTCTGCATGCTGGTCTTCTTTTGGGAAGCTGGACGTTTGAATGAAATACTCTTTCGTGATATCATATGTAACGGCTATTGGGTTCCTTGAATTCCTTCGTCTGCCTCCTGGTCTTCTTTTGGGAAGCTGGACGTTTGAATGAAATAATCTTTCGTGATGTCATATGTAACGGCTATTGGGTTGCTTGAATTCCTTCGTCAGCATCCTGGTCTTCTTTTGGGAAGGTGGACGGTTGAATGAAATACTCTTGCGTGATGTCATATGTAACGGCTATTGGGTTGCTTGAATTCCTTCGTCTGCATCCTGGTCTTCTTTTGGTAAGCTGGACGTTTGAATGAAATACTCTTGCGTGATGTCATATGTAACGGCTATTGGGTTGCTTGAATTCCTTCGTCTGCATCCTGGTCTTCTTTTGGGAATCTGGACGTTTGAATGAAATACTCTTGCGTGATGTCATATGTAACGGCTATTGGGTTGCTTGAATTCCTTCGTCTGCATCCTGGTCTTCTTTTTGGAAGCTGGACGTTTGAATGAAATACTCTTGCGTGATGTCATATGTAACGGCTATTGGGTTGTTTGAATTCCTTCGTCTGCATCCTGGTCTTCTTTTGGGAAGGTGGACGTTTGAATGAAATACTCTTGCGTGATGTCATATGTAACGGCTATTGGGTTGCTTGAATTCCTTCGTCTGCATCCTGGTCTTCTTTTGGGAATCTGGACGTTTGAATGAAATACTCTTGCGTGATGTCATATGTAACGGCTATTGGGTTGTTTGAATTCCTTCGTCTGCATCCTGGTCTTCTTTTGGGAAGGTGGACGTTTGAATGAAATACTCTTGCGTGATGTCATATGTAACGGCTATTGGGTTGCTTGAATACCTTCGGCTGCATCCTGGTATTCCTTTCGGAAGCTGGACGTTTGAATGAAATACTCTTTCGTGATATCATATGTAACGTCTATTGGGTTGCTTGAATTCCTTCGTCTGCATCCTGGTCTTTTGGGAAGCTGGACGTTTGAATGAAATACTCTTGCGTGATGTCATATGTAACGGCTATTGGCTTGCTTGAATTCCTTCGTCAGCATCCTGGTCTTCTTTTGGGAAGGTGGACGTTTAAATGAAATACTCTTTCGTGATATCATATGTAACGGCTATTGGGTTGTTTGAGTTCCTTCTTCAGCATCCTGGTATTCTTTTGGGAAGGTGGACGTTTGAATGAAATACTCTTTCGTGATATCATATGTAACGGCTATTGGGTTGCTTGAATTCCTTCGTCTGCATCCTGGTCTTTTGGGAAGCTGGCCGTTTGAATGAAATACTCTTGCGTGATGTCATATGTAACGGCTATTGGGTTGCTTGAATTCCTTCGTCAGCATCCTGGTCTTCTTTTGGGAAGGTGGACGTTTAAATGAAATACTCTTTCGTGATATCATATCTAACGGCTATTGGGTTGTTTGAGTTCCTTCTTCATCATCCTGGTATTCTTTTGGGAAGGTGGACGTTTGAATGAAATACTCTTGCGTGATGTCATATGTAACGGCTATTGGGTTGTCTGAATTCCTTCGTCTGCATCCTGGTCTTCTTTTGGGAAGCTGGACGTTTGAATGAAATACTCTTGCGTGATGTCATATGTAACGGCTATTGGGTTGCTTGAATTCCTTCGTCTGCATCCTGGTTTTCTTTTCGGAAGCTGGACGTTTGAATGAAATACTCTTTCGTGATATCATATGTAACGGCTATTGGGTTGCTTGAATTCCTTCGTCTGCATCCTGGTCTTCTTTTGGGAAGCTGGACGTTTGAATGAAATACTCTTGCGTGATGTCATATGTAACGGCTATTGGGTTGCTTGAATTCCTTCGTCTGCTTCCTGGTTTTCTTTTCGGAAGCTGGATGTTTGAATGAAATACTCTTGCGTGATGTCATATGTAACGGCTACTGGGTTGCTTGAATTCCTTCGTCTGCATCCTGGTCTTCTTTTGGGAAGCTGGACGTTTGAATGAAATACTCTTGCGTGATGTCATATGTAACGGCTATTGGGTTGCTTGAATTCCTTCGTCAGCATCCTGGTCTTCTTTTGGGAATCTGGACGTTTGAATGAAATACTCTTGCGTGATGTCATATGTAACGGCAATTGGGTTGTTTGAATTCCTTCGTCTGCATCCTGGTCTTCTTTTGGCAAGCCGGACGTTTGAATGAAATACTCTTGCGTGATATCATATGTAACGGCTATTGGGTTGCTTGAATTCCTTCGTCTGCATCCTGGTCTTCTTTTGGGAAGCTGGACGTTTGAATGAAATACTCTTGCGTGTGGTGTCATATGTAACGGCTATTGGGTTGCTTGAATTCCTTCGTCTGCATCCTGGTCTTCTTTTGGGAAGTTGGTCGTTTGAATGAAATACTCTTGCGTGATGTCATATGTAACGGCTATTGGGTTGCTTGAATTCCTTCGTCTGCATCCTGGTCTTCTTTTGGGAAGCTGGACGTTTGAATGAAATACTCTTTCGTGATATCATATGTAACGGCTATTGGCTTCCTTGAATTCCTTCGTCTGCTTCCTGGTCATCTTTTGGGAAGCTGGACGTTTGAATGAAATACTCTTTCGTGATGTCATATGTAACGTCTATTGGGTTGCTTGAATTCCTTCGTCAGCATCCTGGTCTTCTTTTGGGAAGGTGGACGTTTGAATGAAATACTCTTGCGTGATGTCATATGTAACGGCTATTGGGTTGCTTGAATTCCTTCGTCTGCATCCTGGTCTTCTTTTGGCAAGCTGGACGTTTGAATGAAATACTCTTGCGTGATGTCATATGTAACGGCTATTGGGTTGCTTGAATTCCTTCGTCTGCATCCTGGTCTTCTTTTGGGAAGCTGGACGTTTGAATGAAATACTCTTGCGTGATGTCATATGTAACGGCTATTGGGTTGCTTGAATTCCTTCGTCTGCATCCTGGTCTTCTTTTGGGAAGCTGGACGTTTGAATGAAATACTCTTGCGTGATGTCATATGTAACGGCTATTGGGTTGCTTGAATTCCTTCGTCGGCATCCTGGTCTTCTTTTGGGAAGCTGGAGGTTTGAATGAAATACTCTTGCGTGATGTCATATGTAACCGCTTTTGGGTTGCTTGAATTCCTTCGTCTGCATCCTGGTCTTCTTTTGGGAAGCTTGACGTTTGAATGAAATACTCTTGCGTGATGTCATATGTAACGGCTATTGGGTTGCTTGAATTCCTTCGTCTGCATCCTGGTCTTCTTTTGGGAAGCTGGACGTTTGAATGAAATACTCTTGCGTGATGTCATATGTAACGGCTATTGGGTTGCTTGAATTCCTTCGTCTGCATCCTGGTCTTCTTTTGGGAAGCTGGACGTTTGAATGAAATACTCTTGCGTGATGTCATATGTAACGGCTATTGGGTTGCTTGAATTCCTTCGTCTGCATCCTGGTCTTCTTTTGGGAAGCTGGACGTTTGAATGAAATACTCTTGCGTGATGTCATATGTAACGGCTATTGGGTTGCTTGAATTCCTTCGTCTGCATCCTGGTATTCTTTTGGGAAGGTGGACGTTTGAATGAAATACTCTTTCGTGATATCATATGTAACGGCTATTGGGTTGCTTGAATTCCTTCGTCTGCATCCTGGTCTTTTGGGAAGCTGGCCGTTTGAATGAAATACTCTTGCGTGATGTCATATGTAACGGCTATTGGGTTGCTTGAATTCCTTCGTCAGCATCCTGGTCTTCTTTTGGGAAGGTGGACGTTTAAATGAAATACTCTTTCGTGATATCATATCTAACGGCTATTGGGTTGTTTGAGTTCCTTCGTCTGCATCCTGGTCTTCTTTTGGGAAGCTGGACGTTTGAATGAAATACTCTTGCGTGATGTCATATGTAACGGCTATTGGGTTGCTTGAATTCCTTCGTCTGCATCCTGGTTTTCTTTTCGGAAGCTGGACGTTTGAATGAAATACTCTTTCGTGATATCATATGTAACGGCTATTGGGTTGCTTGAATTCCTTCGTCTGCATCCTGGTCTTCTTTTGGGAAGCTGGACGTTTGAATGAAATACTCTTGCGTGATGTCATATGTAACGGCTATTGGGTTGCTTGAATTCCTTCGTCTGCTTCCTGGTTTTCTTTTCGGAAGCTGGATGTTTGAATGAAATACTCTTGCGTGATGTCATATGTAACGGCTACTGGGTTGCTTGAATTCCTTCGTCTGCATCCTGGTCTTCTTTTGGGAAGCTGGACGTTTGAATGAAATACTCTTGCGTGATGTCATATGTAACGGCTATTGGGTTGCTTGAATTCCTTCGTCAGCATCCTGGTCTTCTTTTGGGAATCTGGACGTTTGAATGAAATACTCTTGCGTGATGTCATATGTAACGGCAATTGGGTTGTTTGAATTCCTTCGTCTGCATCCTGGTCTTCTTTTGGCAAGCTGGACGTTTGAATGAAATACTCTTGCGTGATATCATATGTAACGGCTATTGGGTTGCTTGAATTCCTTCGTCTGCATCCTGGTCTTCTTTTGGGAAGCTGGACGTTTGAATGAAATACTCTTGCGTGATGTCATATGTAACGGCTATTGGGTTGCTTGAATTCCTTCGTCTGCATCCTGGTCTTCTTTTGGGAAGTTGGTCGTTTGAATGAAATACTCTTGCGTGATGTCATATGTAACGGCTATTGGGTGGCTTGAATTCCTTCGTCTGCATCCTGGTCTTCTTTTGGGAAGCTGGACGTTTGAATGAAATACTCTTGCGTGATGTCATATGTAACGGCTATTGGGTTGCTTGAATTCCTTCGTCTGCATCCTGGTCTTCTTTTGGGAAGCTGGACGTTTGAATGAAATACTCTTGCGTGATGTCATATGTAACGGCTATTGGGTTGCTTGAATTCCTTCGTCTGCATCCTGGTCTTCTTTTGGGAAGCTGGACGTTTGAATGAAATACTCTTGCGTGATGTCATATGTAACGGCTATTGGGTTGCTTGAATTCCTTCGTCGGCATCCTGGTCTTCTTTTGGGAAGCTGGAGGTTTGAATGAAATACTCTTGCGTGATGTCATATGTAACCGCTTTTGGGTTGCTTGAATTCCTTCGTCTGCATCCTGGTCTTCTTTTGGGAAGCTTGACGTTTGAATGAAATACTCTTGCGTGATGTCATATGTAACGGCTATTGGGTTGCTTGAATTCCTTCGTCTGCATCCTGGTCTTCTTTTGGGAAGCTGGACGTTTGAATGAAATACTCTTGCGTGATGTCATATGTAACGGCTATTGGGTTGCTTGAATTCCTTCGTCTGCATCCTGGTCTTCTTTTGGGAAGCTGGACGTTTGAATGAAATACTCTTGCGTGATGTCATATGTAACGGCTATTGGGTTGCTTGAATTCCTTCGTCTGCATCCTGGTCTTCTTTTGGGAAGCTGGACGTTTGAATGAAATACTCTTGCGTGATGTCATATGTAACGGCTATTGGGTTGCTTGAATTCCTTCGTCTGCATCCTGGTCTTCTTTTGGGAAGCTGGACGTTTGAATGAAATACTCTTGCGTGATGTCATATGTAACGGCTATTGGGTTGCTTGAATTCCTTCGTCTGCATCCTGGTCTTCTTTTGGGAAGCTGGACGTTTGAATGAAATACTCTTGCGTGATGTCATATGTAACGGATATATGGTTGCTTGAATTCCTTCGTCTGCATCCTGGTCTTCTTTTGGGAAGCTGGACGTTTGAATGAAATACTCTTGCGTGATGTCATATGTAACGGCTATTGGGTTGCTTGAATTCCTTCGTCTGCATCCTGGTCTTCTTTTGGGAAGCTGGACGTTTGAATGAAATACTCTTGCGTGATGTCATATGTAACGGCTATTGGGTTGCTTGAATTCCTTCGTCTGCATCCTGGTCTTATTTTGGGAAGCTGGACGTTTGAATGAAATACTCTTGCGTGATGTCATATGTAACGGCTATTGGGTTGCTTGAATTCCTTCGTCTGCATCCTTGTCTTCTTTTGGGAATCTGGACGTTTGAATGAAATACTCTTGCGTGATGTCATATGTAACGGCTATTGGGTTGCTTGAATTCCTTCGTCTGCATCCTGGTCTTCTTTTGGGAAGCTGGACGTTTGAATGAAATACTCTTGCGTGATGTCATATGTAACGGCTACTGGGTTGCTTGAATTCCTTCGTCTGCATCCTGGTCTACTTTTGGCAAGCTGGACGTTTGAATGAAATACTCGTGCGTGATGTCATATGTAACGGCTATTGGGTTGCTTGAATTCCTTCGTCTGCATCCTGGTCTTCTTTTGGGAAGCTGGACGTTTGAATGAAATACTCTTGCGTGATGTCATATGTAACGGCTATTGGGTTGCTTGAATTCCTTCGTCTGCATCCTGGTCTTCTTTTGGGAAGCTGGACGTTTGAATGAAATACTCTTGCGTGATGTCATATGTAACGGCTATTGGGTTGCTTGAATTCCTTCGTCTGCATCCTGGTCTTCTTTTAGGAATCTGGACGTTTGAATGAAATACTCTTGCGTGATGTCATATGTAACGGCTATTGGGTTGCTTGAATTCCTTCGTCTGCATCCTGGTCTTCTTTTGGGAAGCTGGACGTTTGAATGAAATACTCTTGCGTGATGTCATATGTAACGGCTATTGGGTTGCTTGAATTCCTTCGTCTGCATCCTGGTCTTCTTTTGGGAAGCTGGACGTTTGAATGAAATACTCTTGCGTGATGTCATATGTAACGGCTACTGGGTTGCTTGAATTCCTTCGTCAGCATCCTGGTCTTCTTTTGGGAAGCTGGACGTTTGAATGAAATACTCTTGCGTGATGTCATATGTAACGGCTATTGGGTTGCTTGAATTCCTTCGTCTGCATCCTGGTCTTCTTTTAGGAATCTGGACGTTTGAATGAAATACTCTTGCGTGATGTCATATGTAACGGCTATTGGGTTGCTTGAATTCCTTCGTCTGCATCCTGGTCTTCTTTTGGGAAGCTGGACGTTTGAATGAAATACTCTTGCGTGATGTCATATGTAACGGCTACTGGGTTGCTTGAATTCCTTCGTCTGCATCCTGGTCTTCTTTTGGGAAGCTGGACGTATGAATGAAATACTCTTGCGTGATGTCATATGTAACGGCAATTGGGTTGTTTGAATTCCTTCGTCTGCATCCTGGTCTTCTTTTGGCAAGCTGGACGTTTGAATGAAATACTCTTGCGTGATGTCATATGTAACGGCTATTGGGTTGTCTGAATTCCTTCGTCTGCATCCTGGTCTTCTTTTGGGAAGGTGGACGTTTGAATGAAATACTCTTGCGTGATGTCATATGTAACGGCTATTGGGTTGTTTGAATTCCTTCGTCTGCATCCTGGTCTTCTTTTGGGAAGGTGGACGTCTGAATGAAATACTCTTGCGTGATGTCATATGTAACGGCTATTGGGTTGTTTGAATTCCTTCGTCTGCATCCTTTTCTTCTTTTGGGAAGGTGGACATTCGAATGAAATACACTTACGTGATGTCATAAGTAACGGCTATTGGGTTGTTTGAATTCCTTCGTCTGCATCTTGGGCTTCTTTTGGGAAGCTGGACGTTTGAATGAAATACTCTTGCGTGATGTCATATGTAACGGCTATTGGGTTGCTTGAATTCCTTCGTCTGCATCCTGGTCTTCTTTTGGGAATCTGGACGTTTGAATGAAATACTCTTGCGTGATGTCATATGTAACGGCAATTGGGTTGTTTGAAAACCTTCGTCTGCATCCTGGTCTTCTTTTGGCAAGCTGGACGTTTGAATGAAATACTCTTGCATGATGTCATATGTAACGGCTATTGGGTTGCTTGAATTCCTTCGTCTGCATTCTGGTTTTCTTTTCGGAAGCTGGACGTTTGAATGAAATACTCTTTCGTGATATCATATGTAACGGCTATTGGGTTGCTTGAATTCCTTCGTCTGCATCCTGGTCTTCTTTTGGGAATCTGGACGTTTGAATGAAATACTCTTGCGTGATGTCATATGTAACGGCAATTGGGTTGTTTGAATTCCTTCGTCTGCATCCTGGTCTTCTTTTGGCAAGCTGGACGTTTGAATGAATTACTCTTGCGTGATGTCATATGTAACGGCTATTGGGTCCGAGGACCCACGCCTTTTATCAATTTAATTTTCAATTTATTTTTTATTATAATAACATAGATTAAATATGTGCGCACATTAATTCTATCATATGAACTTTTAAAGACCTTCTCCTATTTAATGTGGACTGTTTTTTTTGTATATTAATAACTTGTAGAGTTTTGAGTCTTTCTTTGTATTAGGTGCTGTAGAATCATTTGGAGTCATCTACTAGTAATTGTCTTATGTTGATTGTTGTACTTGTACAAAAATAACAAAATATGGACGTCGGCTATCCAATCCGTATCGCACACAAATTTGCTCGGGTAAATTTGGGTTTATTTAAATCCACCGTCTTGTTTTTTTCCGACTACCTTTGATCTTCCACAATTGAAATGCAACGTAAATTCTCATCTGTCTTCTTGAAGCCTGTTTTTAATTGTCATACCTCTTTAATAATATTTTTTCTCGGATTCTTTCGCTCTCAGAAACCATGCAATCATGACCTTGCACCTTGACATTCCTGTGTTTGGATCAGTAGCAGTCACTACATGTACAGCGATTCTCCAATGAAGACGAGCTGAAAGAGATCACTCGCATATGGCTGAGAATGCAGTCAAAAAAATTCCACGAGGCGGGCGTACATGCACACATTCAAACGGAATACAACGACTGATAAGGAAAGAGATTATGTTGAGGATTAGACTTGCAATATTATTCATTTTAATATGCATTTGTAGAGGAAAAAGCGTGTGAAAAGCGAAGAAAAGAAATAATCTTCAAACACTGCTCTACAAATATAAATAATTTTATTATTGTGTATAAAAATAATATTTGTTGTTGATTATATATTATTTTTTATTCTTACAATACTGATACAATATGTGCGGATATTAATTATATAATATTCACTTTGTGATCATATATTCTTGATCATCGGTTCTTCATAATGACTGCGAAAGTCAAAAGTACTTGAACAAAAATAACAAAATATCAACATCGTCTAGCCAATCCCTATCGTAGACATTTGCCCAGGTAAATTTGTGTTTATTTAAACCTACCTATAATGTTCTTAATTCTGCTTTCGTCTTGTTTATAATTTTCGTTCATTTGGTTTTTATAAAAAATATTAATGTTATTGTTTATGTTTCTATTCTCGTCGTTGCTATTAGCTACCTTAGACAGAAAACGCGTGGAAATCCAACATTTATTGAACAAAGTAACTAAAATAACAAAATAAAAGTCTTGGAAACAAAGCAAGTTCAGTCGACCATTGATGACAATTCCAGAACAACGTAACTATAAACAATTTTTTCTATCCTCTGCCAGCCGCTATGATGGAGAAAGCATTACCTCGAACCGTCGCCAGTGAGACACGCTGCAAGAGCCACTCCGTTTCGCGAGGCTCGTCCCTTAATCGAGACGCAATCGTGCCAATTCTCCGACGGAACGCCATCGAACGAGGGCCAATAACCCCTGAAGTCTCCACTGCCACAGGAGTGAAAAAAAAACAAACAAATCTATCAGCAAGAGAAGAATATTTAACTATTTTTTTCATCTCTGCGTCTCGGGCGACGGACCCCGGCTCAACCGCGGACCTGATCAAATTACCGACCGAAAATGTATCCGCACAGGTCGCATCCCAAATCAACGACTTACCCATTTTAAAAGGGAAGATGGTAATGCCATCCGGCCGCTTTCCATCACCACGGTCGAGGCCTACGGGTTCGATTTGGGAAGGCAACCCAGCTGCATCCAAACCTCTTTTGATGATGTCGTTAATTGCTGCATGCCGTCGAAAGCGGCCGGCACAAGGACGACAGGAGAGAGGATGCAAACCAAACTCATCGATGGGGGTTCCACATCTGCATCTGTGACGCTCACATAATTTGAGTTCAAGACGGATCGCGACTCCGACCCGAGTGCACTCATCATCTAGAAGGGTACCGGTAGATGAAGAGGGCACTGCGTTGAGCCAGGCGCCGCTACTCGGTTGTGAAGCAGATAGTAGACAGGCGAGGCGATGCTGATCCAGAGAGAGCCTCAAATTAGTATAATTGGCCTCACATTTTATTTTATCCCAGCTTTTTTGTTTTGATGTGTCTAGTGAGATAGAAAGCAATTCTTGGGTCCAGACGCTGCAATTGATTAGGAAATCCGTTATTAATCAGCGTTTGTTTTACATTGTTTAATTCGTTAAAGAAAAGCGTGCGAGAGGATGAATTCTCGTGTGCTCTCGTGAGAAAATTTTTTATAGCACCTATTTTATATCTAAGAGGACATTATAAAACAATGCATAACACCAGTTGACAATAACAAAAAAAAAAGATTAATTATTTATTACAAAAATTTTAAAACCTCTAACCTTATAGTTAATAATAATAATTCGCCGCTTAGAACAAAATTAAATAGGGCAAATAATATTTACGAACTTAAAGAAATTGTATTCCTGATCAATCAAAATTTGTAAATAATTATATAGGCCAGACTACAACATGTTTGACACGCAGATTCACTCTACACCTTTCTGACCATAGCTCAATGATATCTCATTTATATATTCATGGAGACCTACCGGACACAATTCGTAACATACTTGTTGACAACACAAATATAATAGTATCATCTACATGCAAAAAAGCTAAAAATAATGGAAGCCTAATTAATAAAAACAAAAAAAAAAACTTAATAATATTAACTATGAACATGGACACAATATCTTGACCGTGTTTTGAAAAATGAAAACATTTTATAAAACATACATGCAACAAACTATTTCTTATTTAACAGTTAAAATATGTAATCCTTGAAAATGGTTAAATGGATAGCCGAAAGCGCTCATATAAAAATAACATTCGGACAGTTTTTATATAATTTATCATCTGAAAAGAAAAGAAAAATTAGATCGCATGAGAAATTGTCCAAAAGATATATATATATATATATATATATATATATATATATATATATATATATATATATATATATATATATATATATATATATATGTAGCACACAATGAGTGCTGGTGGTAATAAAACAGTCGTCAAGGTAAGAGACCTAAAAGTTATACTAAGTTATACTAATAATTTTATACTGCTGGTACATATGTATTTGATCCTCATCTTTTGGTTCAAATTTGGTTTCGCCACAGACCGAAGAACATATATATATATATATATATATATATATATATATATATATATATATATATATATATATAGAATAGAATAGAATAGAAATCCAAATTTACCTCATTCGAATAGCTATTTCAACCAACAAGAAGACCTATATCAGCATTGTCAATTCACAAGTTCACAATGCAATATAAGTCTTCTTATTGGTTGAAATAGCTTTTCGAATGAGGTAAATTTGGATTTCTAATCTATGTATTTTATATGGTCTGTTATAATAAATACATAGAGCACTTTTGTGGATCAGATTTAATATTTTTATATTATTAGGATTGACTTGGATTATATACCAACGGATTATTACATATATATATATATATATATATATATATATATATATATATATATATATATATATATATATATATTGTTATGGTGAAACACACCTATTCTATAGTTATTAGACTCTCCCACCTAATATAAGTAGGAGTAGTAAGAGGAACGAGGGTCAGTCAATGTCGGACGACAGTAGTCGACAGTTAGTCGAATACGAAAGTAGTCAGCGACCACAACAATACTCTGCGTAATACCTATTATATCAAGTTCCTAACGTTTGGTACGTCGAACTTATTTAGGACCGATTTTAGTACAAATACAAGTCTCCACTGCGAAATAACTCCACAACAACTTTGGCGACGAGGATTCGCACTCATACAGAGGAAGAAAAAATTCGCTTGCCACAATAACTTCGGCGACAAAGTCTCGGATTCACACTAAAAAAAACAAAACATGGCAAAGTTTGTCGCAAGCCAAGACGTCAACTTAGTGACGAAAAAATCTGTCGAGAAAAGAAATATTTTTCTCGATAATACAGTTTGCTCAAATAGGTCACGAATTGCAAATTCGTAGACCCCCCCCCTCTACAGTAGTTAGACATTTTGTAAACTTTTGCGAAGATGGAGGAATGCAAAAGTCTATTCCGGGTATTCTTTAAATTCCAGTCGGAACAACAGACGAAAATATTAGAGCAACAAACAACATTCCAGATGTAGCTACAGGAGGAAACTTTCAATAAACAAATGCAATTCCAACAAAAAATGGAACAGATGCATAGGGAGTTTCAAAACAAAATTCTGGAAATAACTGAGAAGAGGAAAGAGAAAAATCTACAAAATGATTCTTTCCCAGAGAATACAATATGGAATTCAATTGAAATGAAGAGATAACTTTTGCGGAGTATTATAAAAAATATACGGACGTGTATAACGAGGACTGCCACTCGTGGGCTGAAGGAAAGAAGGTTAGGCTTCTTTTAAGCAAATTAGTAACTGCTGAGCATAACAAATTGCTAAACTACATTTTACCGAAAAAAACTAGCGAGTTGACATTTACCGAGACGGTAAATATATTAAGTGAATTATTTAGTAAAAAGACATCTCTGTTCCACAAGAGGTGGAAATGTTTGAATCTGATGAAAGATGATGAACAAGACTATATAACGTCCGCAGCCAATGTGAATAAGCATTGTGAAGAATTCAAGCTGGCAGAGTTAAGTGCAGACAATTTTAAATGCTTGGTGTTTGTTCAGGAGCTGGTATCGGAAAGAGACGCAGAGTTGAGAAAATTAGTACTGGCAAAATTGGAAAGCGATCCAAGTATTCCGGTACAGAAATTGGCAGAAGACTGCACAAGATATGTTAGCGTAAAGAAAGATTAAAAAAAGATAGAACAGTCTGGCGTTTCGCATGTAAGGAAAATACGCTACAAAGAAGAAAGTCAGTCTACCAAAAAGAATTCTAAAATTGTGGATTATCAAGCAAAAAGTGAAATAC
>OZ038514.1:35151996-35186996 GCA_964036315.1 Acanthosepion esculentum
AGATACGCAGATGACACAGTACTGATAACAGACACGGAAAAGAAATGACAAAATCTCCTACAGAAGTTAGCGACGGAGAGAGAGAGAAGAAGCGACTGAGCATAAACTGCAAGAAGACGGAATGCAATGGTCATCAGTAAGAGGAAGAGCCCGAAATGCGATTTGCATGCCGGGAACACTAGAAACAAGCAGACGCAGAAGTTTAAATATCTGGGAAGCATCTTGACAGACGACAGTAAGTGCGACGCTGATATCCGTAGACGTATTGGGATGGCCAAGGACATATTCCAAAAGCTGGGCAGAGTATTGCGAGACAGGAGGATTTCTTTGGTAATAAAGAAAAGAACACTGAACTGTTACGTGACATATGTCCTTCTTAACGGCGGCGAATGTCGGTCGATTTCTTCAAAGATGAAGAAGAGACACGAGGCGACGTAGATGTGGTTCTACAGAGGAATGCTAAGGATATCGTTGACCGAACATATTGGTATGGCCAAAGACACATTCCAAAAGCAGGGTAGAGTATTGCGAGACAAGAGGATTTCTTTGGTAACAAAGAAAAGAATACTGAGGTGTTACGTGATATCTGTTCTTCTTTACGGCTGCGAATGTTGTTCGATTCCCTCAAAGATGAAGAAGAGACTCGAGGCGACGTAGATGTGGTTCTACAGAGGAATGCTAAGGATATCGTGGACCGAACATATTGGGATGGCCAAGGACGCATTCCAAAAGCTGGGTAGAATATTGCGAGACAGGAGAATGTCTTTGGTAACAAAAATAATAATACTGAGCTGTTACGTGACATCTATTCTTCTTTACGGAAGCAAATGTTTGACGATTTCCTTTAAGATGAAGAAGAGACTTGAGGCGACGGAGATATAGTTCTACAGAAGGATGCTAAGGATATCATGGACGGAGCGTGTGAGCAACGATGAGATCTTAGTGAGGTTGCAAACAAGGAGGTGGTTTATACTTAATATCAGGAAGAGGCAGCTGAAGTTTCTGGGACACATAATGAGGAAGAAGTGAATCTGATACTCACAGGTCGAATAGAGGAAAAGAGAGACAAGGGAAAGCAGCACGTGACATTCATGGCGTGCTTGAGCAGGGTGGTGACAGAATTTGGTCTGGGGGAGGTGTCAGAGGGAAGAAACTTGTTGGGAGCTGCAAGGGATAAGAGGAGGTGGAGAGCCATGATCACCTACGTCCTGAAAGGACATGGCACATGAAAAAGCTAAAGCTACAAATTAGATCCACCCTGTTACCACCCGTCACATGGTGGGAGGGAAATTTTCGTCTCCCTAACTCATACAATACCCGTACCCGTTGTTCATCAGCTTGTTAAAAATCTCCTGAACTGATCTCACTATTCACCCTCGGCTAGAATATACCTCCATCTTCTTTTTTCTTAAGTTGCTTAAAGCCTGTTGATACTCGACAGCTTGGTTGATACCAGAACCGGAAGCTGTAATCTTGTGAATATTGAACACGAGGAGAGAAAAAAAATGAATAAAAAACGAGTTTGATGTTATATATATATATATATATATATATATATATATATATATATATATATATATATATATATATATATATATAAATAGAAAGTTTCCTTTTCAACGATTTCTCCCTTCAGCAAAAAAGATCTCCGACACCGAGTGTTTGTCTTTCTGCGTGTAAAAATGGTCATTTGCCATTTATTTACAGACGATTGCATCTGACATCCCTTTTTTTTCGAAACGGAGGGTGGTAGGATTTAGTTTGTTCCAGAAAACACCCAATACTTAAACAGCCGCAAATGGAGACACGCAAAAATAAATTCCCACCCCCTTCAGCCATTGTAGTACCTCACGTTGCATTCAGCAAAATAAGCAAATAAAAGAAAATAATAAAAGATACTTATAATTCAAATGAAAAAATTTAATTTTGAAGGGCACCAGGATTCAATGAGTCAACAAAACAAAAGGCAAGAAGCTGTGGAGAACCATGATCACCTGCACCCTGAAGGGACATAGCACATAGAGAGAGTGTGACAAATTATTTAACAATTTTGAGTAAATGGATGGAGGCACAATTATTATAAAAACGGTGAAGAGTCATATAGGAACGAGTATTGATAAGATAAACAAAAGGCAAGAAGCTGTGGAGAACCATGATCACATGCTCCCTGAAGGGACATAGCACATAGAGAGAAAGTGAGACAAATTATTTAATAATTTTGAGTAAATGTATGGAGGTACAAGTATTATAAAAACGGTGAAGAGTCATAAAGGAACGAGTATTGATAAGATAAACAAAAGGAAAGAAGCTGTGGAGAACCATGGTCACATGCACCCTGAAAGGACATAGAACACAGAGAGAGTGAGACAAATTATTTAACAATTTTGAGTAAATGGATGGAGGCACAGTTATTATAAAAACGGTGAATAGTCATATAGGAACGAGTATTGATAAGATAAACAAAAGGCAAGAAGCTGTGGAGAACCATGATCACCTGCACCCTGAAGGGACATAGCACATAGAGAGAGTGAGACAAATTATTTAATAATTTTGAGTAAATGGATGGAGGCACAGTTATTATAAAAACAGGGAAGAGTCATATAAAAACAAAGACTGGAGAGAGCAACAAAAGACAGGAAGCTGTGGAGAACCGTGATCACCAACGACCTGAAGGGATATGACACAGACAGAGAAGGAGAGAAAGACTATCATGGCAGTAGGGCAATTTTGGTGGAGGGGATTTATCCCATTCTTCATTTGTTTTCTTTTTAAATCATTTGTGACATGTAAATCTATAATATATAAAACAGAGGATGTGTGTGTCTGTCTGTGTGTCTGTATGATACCTTTTCACTCGAGATCCATCCAACCGACTTTGACCAAACTTAGCACATAGATTGTACAATATAAGAGGTAGGTTCTTAGCGTAAAAAATCGATAATCTTTAAAAATCAATAATCGATAAAGCCGATCAAAAATTGATAAATTCAACTTTTTTCCTCCGATTTCGTTAAAACTTGGTATGTAGGCTACTTACATCATGATGAGCTCAGCGACACCTCATTTTTAATTCTTCGTCACTGCGTTTAGCAAAAAACGAAAAATCGATTTCAACACAAATTTAAAACTAAAAACTCTCTCAATTTTCAAGAAATCTAATACAAACTTCACTCAATTGTAGGCAACAATAAGTTGATTGTTTAACAGTCATTTAAATTGATAACTGAGTCCACCCATTATAGTGAAAATCCGCGTAAATAGCAAAAAATGGCGATTTTTACGGGTTTCTTTCTTATTTTTCGTTGATTTTTCAATCAATTTTCATCAGACTTAACAATTGCTTTGTAAATGCATTCTCTTTTACATCCCTGGTAGCACACTGACAAATTGAATTTCAAAAACTCTAAAATAATTGTGGTCTGAAGTGGGTTTTCATGTTGCCTGTTTTAGTACCCCTTCATGTCCTCGGCTAACTTCGATTGAATAAATACAAAATACTTCTGTTATATCAGTAATTCAAAATGTTTTTTTCATGTAAGTACTTTAAAGTAATTGAAGATGATAGACTCTATTACATCTAAACATGATGCTGTTTTTGCTCCATTCTAATTGAACACTTTTCTGATCGACCAGCTGCGTATGGCCGCTAGTAACAATATATTTCTCATGACACTGGTGAAGAAGAGTGCAGAGGGAGAAGTGGATTCATGCCTAAGGGCATTCCCGGTGCATTCTGCTATTTGCTTACCCTAATTATTCTAAGAGTTAGGATAAATCATTGCACGACTTAAAAGAATGATCTGGAATTGGAAGGAGGATAAGCATGGCGTGTACAAAGAATTCCTCCTTAAAATTGAGGAAATGGAAGTTGCTTAAATCTAAACACTTAAAATATATTGTTTTCGCTCTCTCTCTATTTCTCTTTGTAATTCTCTCTCTCCCTCTTTCTACCAGATATACACGCTCTTCAAGTCACGACTGTAAACTGCAGTTGGTGGATTCTGTTAGGGAAGACTAATTTTGACTAATATTTCCATGATGTAATCAGTCCATGCCTAGACGTTGTCGGACCATGTGCTCTGCCAAACCTGAGCTTGTTTTCCGAGGATCTATCTATCTATCTATCTATCTATCTATCTATCTATCTATCTATCTATCTATCTATCTGTTGTAACCAAGAAAAGGTTAGTGAATGAGGAATAGCCAAAACAGAAATTGGAAATGAAATGATAATCTTTATAACATCAACAAAATACAATACTCGCCAGCGGCGTGAAGTAGATAAACCACTGCTTTAGACAGCATATTACTCCGACTTACAATAGTGTCCAACGTATTTATGAGGATTGGGACATAGCCATTAGTGTTCATAGGTACGGTATATGACACTATCTATCTATCTATCTATCTATCTATCTATCTATCTATCTATCTATGATTTTAAATAACAATCTATGATTTTAAATATCTATCTATCTATCTATCTATCTATCTATCTATCTATCTATGATTTTAACTAACAATCTATGATTTTAAATATCTATCTATCTATCTATCTATCTATCTATCTATGATTATAAATTATCTATAATTTTAAATATCTATCTATCTATGATTTTAAATAATCTATAATTTTAAATATCTATCTATCTATCTATGATTTTAAATAACAATCTATAATTTTATCTATCTATCTATCTATCTATGATTTTAAATAACAATCTATAATTTTAAATATCTATCTATCTATCTATCTATCTATGATTTTAAATAACAATCTATAATTTTAAATATCTATCTATCTATCTATCTATTATTTTAAATAACAATCTATAATTTTAAATATCTATCTATCTATCTATCTATTTATCTATCTATCTATCTATCTATCTATCTATCTATCTATCTATCTATCTATGATTTTAAATAACAATCTATGATTTTAAATATCTATCTATCTATGATTTTAAATAACAATCTGTGATTTTAAATATCTATCTATCTATCTATCTATCTATCTATCTATCTATCTATCTATGTCTGATGTTATTATACTATTCTATATTTTAACGTTTTCAAATCGCTATTAACCAACAGATGTTGGCAGAATTGTTTTAGAAATACCAGTATATTTACATGATCGGTAGAGCGTGCGACTTTCACTTTATAAGAACAAAGATTTACTTACATCCCTGGCATCTAGCAATATTAAATATACTCCCAGTTCTATCGTCCTGAAATTAATTCAATTCAATAACTAAGAAAGGAGTAGTGGATAGCGGCTCGGATTGAGGAATCGGTGAGTCGAGTTCGAATTCCAGTCGAATCTATTACATTCGCTTACGTGTTAATACACTTGGGAAAGATATTAATCCTCTTCTTCTCCCTCCAGCTATGGGTAAATAGCAGAACAGACTTGTATGGCAACTGGTCTAGGAGAAGGACAATTTTGAATTCAAAACCTGCGGAGGGTTGTTTGGGGACCTTGTGGCACGTAGTGCACCAGGTCCTCGTATTTGGCCCTTCAAATAATGTCGTTGGTTCTGCACAAAGCCTTCACCACTATAATCAAGTCATTTGTACTGGTGTCTGGCTGTCGGTTCCTAGGAACTGAGCTGCTTGACCCTCATACGTCGAATACGACGGGAGAGTACACCCCCATATATATATATATATATATATATATATATATATATATATATATATATATATATATATATATATATATCTTAAATGTACGAAAACTTAAAGCTTGGTCTTCATGAGGAATGAAATGCTGATTTTCTAGGCGAACCAACCAGTGAGAATCGAACTCACTTATTCAGTCGTAGATTCAAATTGCTAACCATTACACCACGTCGATGTGCCCAAAAATGAATTTCTAAGAGTAGCTTAGATATGGCACAAGGCCAAAAGTATGGGAACCTAGTGTGGACCGAGCTCACTCTTCTGTAGTAATTGATTGAGCGAGACAGGCTTGCTAACGATTACACCACGTTGAAGTGCCCAATGATTTCCTAAGCCTAGATTAGACGTGGCACAAGGCGCATCAACATTCAGTTTTACAGATAAGACGTTTAGCCATCTTGATACCATTTGTCGTAAGAATCACTGAAAAACCATTTGAGTTATTCAACTAGAAAGAGAACAGGTTAAAATCGTTTTGTGTCAGCCCCACTATCTTCCCAAATGAGCAATGGTGAGAGGAAAAAGATCATTCAGACCTTCAGTAATAGTACGAACATTCATACTCTGGCCTCCATCTTCAAAGTCCGTTCAAGAATTCTCAAGGGAATGCTAATAAGTTTAAAAAAAGAGAGAAAAGTACAGAGGAAAACTTGATCAGGAGGTCACTACAGCAAGAGGGATCATCATTTCAACTTAGAGCCAAAGAGATAAATTAGAAAAGATCCAACTCAATTCATAAGACGTTTGGCACGCGAAAGAAGAGTTTCAGCTATGATAATCCAAAGAGCAGTAAAAAAAAAAGACTTAAAAATGAAATCGTACGTGAAACCTGTCAGGCACCTTGTTACTCCAGGACAGAAAGGTTAGAGAAGGCGATGACCATCTTGAATAAGTTGGAAAATTATCCCGGAATAATATATATATTTCAATACGATTCTTCTGTTAAGCTTGGGGATTATACATTCTTTTTGCTCAAAATAGAAGCCAACAGTTTTATAAAAACCTCGGACAATTCCAATAAGATATCTTTAATCATTTCTAAGGTACAACGGTCTCAAGCTTAATTTAACAATTGGACAATTTTGTTGTTACACGATTTGGACAATTTTGCTGTTACACGATTTGGACAATTTTTCTGTTACACCAGTTACGTCTGAATATTTGTAAGTACATCAATATCTAAATATTGTCTTTGAAATTCACTTAAAAAAAAAAAACGCTATAAAGTTTTGTCCTAAACCAGTAGACCCAATAAATACGAAGTTCACAGAAGGCGGACAATGCGAAAAAAACTCGATTATCACGGAACATTCGCGAAAAGCGACAAGCATGTAGATGCGGGTGGTTGTAGGGTGGACATATGAATATACAGGTATACACGCCCCCGGAAAATGCCCTCATTTATCGGGCAACCGTTGAGCGGCATGCGGGTGGGGGTGTTTTTAGCAATTTAAAATAAAACAAAGCCAAAGAAAATGGTGGGAATCAAGCAGCAGATCTTTCCTTTTCCCCGGTGAGTCCGCAGTTCGACCAGTTTGGGCTCAAGTCGAAGCCAGTCGCTAGACCGAAAATAGCTTCCTGTTAGAAACGGAGATCGGGTTTTTGAGCCCACGTAAAAAAAAAAAAAAAAAAAAATGAAATGTTTCGGATGTTGATTTTAGAAGGCAACTTTGAAATTTGGCGCAACACGATCTTCCGCGTCCAATTTGTTTTTATACAAATCTTAGCTTAGTCAGGTTGGAGTCAGTTCAACTTGAATCGGTAGAACCAGCGTAGAACAACTGTAGATAATATAGATGCAGAATCGAGTCAAAACTGATAGTTTCCGCTTTTAAAAAAATATTTAAACTAAACATTATCTTAGAACGACATCTTGTACGATAAAATTGATGTGAAATGAGAAAAATATTGAAATGTCCCTGGTATATTTTTTCTCTACAGATTGTTCGCATTAGTTGCTATATTCCCAACGTTTCAACTGTTACATCTTTAGGACATCTTCAGTTGAACTGATTTTCTGAGTTTACATTAATTGTAGCCAGTCCTGGGCATGACGATAAACTACATTAGGCAGCAATGCCTCTGATAGGAAGATTGGAGGTTTCGAGGTCAGTGGAACCACATTTTAATTGCTGTTGTTCCTGACACGGGATGCTAGCACCTGTTAGAATCCCAGCTATGGTCAAATAGTGAACCCCCAATCAAAAACAAAATACTATGGTAGGATAAAAATAAATTTTTATAGTACAACTACAGATTTATATAAAAAAGACCAACAATATATATTTATAGTAAAATTACAAACAATACATTTTTATAGTAAAATGACCAAAATACATTTTATAGTAGAATTACCAACAATCCATTTTGTAGTAGAATTACCAACAATACATTTTATAGTAGAATTACCAACAATACATTTTATAGTAGAATTACTAACTATACATTTTATAATAGAATGACCAACAATACATTTTATAGTAGAATTACCAACAATACATTTTATAGTAGAATTACTAACTATACATTTTATAATAGAATGACCAACAATACATTTTATAGTAGAATTACCAACTATACATTTTATAGTAGAATTACTAACTATACATTTTATAATAGAATGACCAACAATCCATTTTATAGTAGAATTACCAACAATACATTTTATAGTAGAATGACCAACAATCCATTCTATAGTAGAATGACCAATACATTTTATAGTAGAATTACCAACAATGCATTTTGTCGCAGAATTACCAACAATCCATTTTATAGTAGAATTACCAACAATACATTTTATAGCAAAATGACCAACAATTAATTTTATCTGTGGTTGAAAGCATACAATTGCTTTCAAAATATATTTAATTCAAGCCATAAAATTGTATTCAAAGTTTTTAAATTTTTGTTGATATGCCGCTAAAAACATCAACCAACCAATTAATGTGTAGTTTTTGTAGAACTCGAGATATGTTCTTAAATTTCTACCATTATTTACATGGCAACTGCTCTGCTGAGATTTTTTCCCTGGTGCCCCGAATTCATGATTTTAAGCGTGGTACTAGATTGATAACTAGGATTGACCGTTTTGCTGGTGGATTAGAGAGATGAAACCGCCAATTCTACTGTAAAAGTTTATTTTCTCGCACTTCTCACCTGTTCCGATTTCATGCTTTCCTGTTAATTACAGTCTTCAAAAATGTAAATGCAACGTCAATTGTCATCTTCTGCCTTCTAGAACGCTGTTCCTTTTTGTCGTCAAGGGTTGATTCTGCATTTTCAGTCTCCTCATTCCCTTTCCCTTTCGTGTAACCGTCTGCATTCGAGTGGCATTACCGCCTTGCTTAGAGTGAAATGAGTAAAAAACGAAAAAATATAAAATATAGTCTTGTCAAATCTAGACGCTCATGACGATGTCATGCATTGCGTTTAGAAATATCGAAACTTCCAGCTATGTACAGGGTGCAATGGATAAATTGTCGTCGAAATGAGACCAAAATGAAAATAACAGACATATTATTTGAACAGATATACGGGGTGCGATGGATAAATTGTCGTCGAAATGACACAAAAATGAACACTGGCATCTCATTTGAACAGATATACAGGGTGCGATGGATAAATTGTCGTCGAAATGAAGCAAAAATGAACACTGCCATCTCATTTGAACAGATATACAGGGTGCGATGGATAAATTTTCGTCGAAATGACACAAAAATGAACACTGGCATCTCATTTGAACAGATATACAGGGTGCGATGGATAAATTGTCGTCGAAATGACACAAAAAGAACACTGGCATCTCATTTGAACAGATATACAGGGTGCGATGGATAAATTGTCGTCGAAATGACACAAAAAGAACAGTGGCATCTCATTTGAACAGATATACAGGGTGCGATGGATAAATTGTCGTCGAAATGAAAAAAAAACACTGGCATCTCATTTGAACATATATACAGGGTGCGATGGATAAACTGTCGTCGAAATGACACAAAAATGAACACTGGCATCTCATTTGAACAGATATACAGGGTGCGATGGATAAACTGTCGTCGAAATGACACAAAAATGAACATTGGCATCTCATTTGAACAGATATACAGGGTGCGATGGATAAATTGTCGTCGAAATGACGCAAAAATGTACACTGGCATCTCATTTGAAGAGATATACAGGGTGCGATGGATAAATTGTCGTCGAAATGACACAAAAATGAACACTGGCATCTCATTTGAACAGATATACAGGGTGCGATGGATAAATTGTCGTCGAAATGACACAAAAAGAACTGGCATCTCATTTGAACAGATATACAGGGTGCGATGGATAAATTGTCGTCGAAATGACACAAAAAGAACAGTGGCATCTCATTTGAACAGATATACAGGGTGCGATGGATAAATTGTCGTCGAAATGAAAAAAAAACACTGGCATCTCATTTGAACATATATACAGGGTGCGATGGATAAACTGTCGTCGAAATGACACAAAAATGAACACTGGCATCTCATTTGAACAGATATACAGGGTGCGATGGATAAACTGTCGTCGAAATGACACAAAAATGAACATTGGCATCTCATTTGAACAGATATACAGGGTGCGATGGATAAATTGTCGTCGAAATGACGCAAAAATGTACACTGGCATCTCATTTGAACAGATATACAGGGTGCGATGGATAAATTGTCGTCGAAATGACGCAAAAATGAACACTGGCATCTCATTTGAACAGATATACAGGGTGCGATGGATAAATTGTCATCGAAATGACACAAAAATGAACATTGGCATCTCATTTGAACAGATATACAGGGTGCGATGGATAAATTGTCGTAGAAATGACACAAAAATGAACACTGGAATCTCATTTGAACAGATATACAGGGTGCGATGGATAAATTGTCGTCGAAATGACTCAAAAATGAACACTGGCATCTCATTTGAACAGATATACAGGGTGCGATGGATAAATTGCCGTCGAAATGACACAAAAATGAACACTGGCATCTCATTTGAACAGATATACAGGGTGCGATGGATAAATTGTCGTCGAAATGACACAAAAAGAACACTGGCATCTCATTTGAACAGATATACAGGGTGCGATGGATAAATTGTCGTCGAAATGACAAAAAAACACTGGCATCTCATTTGAACATATATACAGGGTGCGATGGATAAACTGTCGTCGAAATGACACAAAAAGGAACACTGGCATCTCATTTGATCAGATATACAGGGTGTGATGGATAAATTGTCGTCGAAATGACACAAAAATGAACACTGGCATCTCATTTGAACAGATATACAGGGTGCGATGGATAAATTGTCGTCGAAATGACGCAAAAATGAACACTGGCATCTCATTTGAACAGATATACAGGGTGCGATGGATAAATTGTCATCGAAATGACACAAAAATGAACACTGGCATCTCATTTGAACAGATATACAGGGTGCGATGGATAAATTGTCGTCGAAATAACACAAAAATGAACACTGGCATCTCATTTGAACAGATATACAGGGTGCGATGGATAAATTGTCGTCGAAATGACACAAAAATACACTGGCATCTCATTTGAACATATACAGGGTGCGATGGATAAACTGTCGTCGAAATGACACAAAAATGGCATCTCATTTGAACAGATATACAGGGTGCGATGGATAAATTGTCGTCGAAATGACACAAAAAGAACACTGGCATCTCATTTGAACAGATATACAGGGTGCGATGGATAAATTGTCGTCGAAATGACACAAAAAGAACACTGGCATCTCATTTGAACAGATATACAGGGTGCGATGGATAAATTGTCGTCGAAATGACACAAAAATGGCATCTCATTTGAACAGATATACAGGGTGCGATGGATAAATTGTCGTCGAAATGACACAAAAAGTACACTGGCATCTCATTTGAACAGATATACAGGGTGCGATGGATAAATTGTCGTCGAAATGACACAAAAAGAACACTGGCATCTCATTTGAACAGATATACAGGGTGCGATGGATAAATTGTCGTCGAAATGACAAAAAAACACTGGCATCTCATTTGAACATATATACAGGGTGAGATGGATAAACTGTCGTCGAAATGACACAAAAAGGAACACTGGCATCTCATTTGATCAGATATACAGGGTGCGATGGATAAATTGTCGTCGAAATGACACAAAAATGAACACTGGCATCTCATTTGAACAGATATACAGGGTGCGATGGATAAATTGTCGTCGAAATGACGCAAAAATGTACACTGGCATCTCATTTGAACAGATATACAGGGTGCGATGGATAAATTGTCGTCGAAATGACACAAAAATGAACACTGGCATCTCATTTGAACAGATATACAGGGTGCGATGGATAAATTGTCGTCGAAATGACACAAAAATGAACACTGGCATTTCATTTGAACAGATATACAGGGTGCGATGGATAAATTGTCGTCGAAATGACACAAAAATGAACACTGGCATCTCATTTGAACAGATATACAGGGTGCGATGGATAAATTGTCGTCGAAATGACACAAAAATGAACACTGGCATCTCATTTGAACAGATATACAGGGTGCGATGGATAAATTGTCGTCGAAATGACGCAAAAATGAACACTGGCATCTCATTTGAACAGATATACAGGGTGCGATGGATAAATTGTCGTCGAAATGACACAAAAATGAACACTGGCATCTCATTTGAACAGATATACAGGGTGCGATGGATAAATTGTCGTCGAAATGACACAAAAAGAACACTGGCATCTCATTTGAACAGATATACAGGGTGCGATGGATAAATTGTCGTCGAAATGACGCAAAAATGTACACTGGCATCTCATTTGAACAGATATACAGGGTGCGACGGATAAATTGTCGTCGAAATGACGCAAAAATGAACACTGGCATCTCATTTGAACAGATATACAGGGTGCGATGGATAAATTGTCATCGAAATGACACAAAAATGAACACTGGCATCTCATTTGAACAGATATACACGTTGCGATGGATAAATTGTCGCCGAAATGACACAAAAATGAACACTGGCATCTCATTTGAACAGATATACAGGGTGCGATGGATAAATTGTCGTCGAAATGACACAAAAATGAACACTGGCATCTCATTTGAACAGATATACAGGGTGCGATGGATAAATTGTCGTCGAAATGACGCAAAAATGAACACTGCCATCTCATTTGAACAGATATACAGGGTGCGATGGATAAATTGTCGTCGAAATGACACAAAAATGAACACTGGCATCTCATTTGAACAGATATACAGGGTGCGATGGATAAATTGTCGTCGAAATGACACAAAAAGAACACTGGCATCTCATTTGAACAGATATACAGGGTGCGATGGATAAATTGTCGTCGAAATGAAAAAAAAACACTGGCATCTCATTTGAACATATATACAGGGTGCGATGGATAAACTGTCGTCGAAATGACACAAAAATGAACACTGGCATCTCATTTGAACAGATATACAGGGTGCGATGGATAAATTGTCGTCGAAATGACACAAAAATGAACACTGGCATCTCATTTGAACAGATATACAGGGTGCGATGGATAAATTGTCGTCGAAATGACGCAAAAATGTACACTGGCATCTCATTTGAACAGATATACAGGGTGCGATGGATAAATTGTCGTCGAAATGACGCAAAAATGAACACTGGCATCTCATTTGAACAGATATACAGGGTGCGATGGATAAATTGTCATCGAAATGACACAAAAATGAATATTGGCATCTCATTTGAACAGATATACAGGGTGCGATGGATAAATTGTCGTCGAAATGACACAAAAATGAACACTGGCATCTCATTTGAACAGATATACAGGGTGCGATGGATAAATTGTCGTAGAAATGACACAAAAATACACTGGCATCTCATTTGAACATATACAGGGTGCGATGAATAAATTGTCGTCGAAATGACACAAAAATGGCATCTCATTTGAACAGATATACAGGGTGCGATGGATAAATTGTCGTCGAAATGACACAAAAATGAACACTGGCATCTCATTTGAACAGATATACAGGGTGCGATGGATAAATTGCCGTCGAAATGACACAAAAATGAACACTGGCATCTCATTTGAACAGATATACAGGGTGCGATGGATAAATTGTCGTTGAAATGACACAAAAAGAACACTGGCATCTCATTTGAACAGATATACAGGGTGTGATGGATAAATTGTCGTCGAAATGACAAAAAAACACTGGCATCTCATTTGAACATATATACAGGGTGCGATGGATAAACTGTCGTCGAAATGACACAAAAAGGAACACTGGCATCTCATTTGATCAGACATACAGGGTGCGATGGATAAATTGTCGTCGAAATGACACAAAAATGAACACTGGCATCTCATTTGAACAGATATACAGGGTGCGATGGATAAATTGTCGTCGAAATGACGCAAAAATGAACACTGGCATCTCATTTGAACAGATATACAGGGTGCGATGGATAAATTGTCGTCGAAATGACACAAAAATGAACACTGGCATCTCATTTGAACAGATATACAGGGTGCGATGGATAAATTGTCGTCGAAATAACACAAAAATGAACACTGGCATCTCATTTGAACAGATATACAGGGTGCGATGGATAAATTGTCGTCGAAATGACACAAAAATAAACACTGGCATCTCATTTGAACATATACAGGGTGCGATGGATAAATTGTCGTCGAAATGACACAAAAATGGCATCTCATTTGAACAGATATACAGGGTGCGATGGATAAATTGTCGTCGAAATGACACAAAAAGAACACTGCCATCTCATTTGAACAGATATACAGGGTGCGATGGATAAATTGTGGTCGAAATGACACAAAAAGAACACTGGCATCTCATTTGAACAGATATACAGGGTGCGATGGATAAATTGTCGTCGAAATGACAAAAAACACTGGCATCTCATTTGAACATATATACAGGGTGCGATGGATAAATTGTCGTCGAAATGACACAAAAAGGAACACTGGCATCTCATTTGATCAGACATACAGGGTGCGATGGATAAATTGTCGTCGAAATGACACAAAAATGAACACTGGCATCTCATTTGAACAGATATACAGGGTGCGATGGATAAATTGTCGTCGAAATGACGCAAAAATGAACACTGGCATCTCATTTGAACAGATATACAGGGTGCGATGGATAAATTGTCGTCGAAATGACACAAAAATGAACACTGGCATCTCATTTGAACAGATATACAGGGTGCGATGGATAAATTGTCGTCGAAATAACACAAAAATGAACACTGGCATCTCATTTGAACAGATATACAGGGTGCGATGGATAAATTGTCGTCGAAATGACACAAAAATAAACACTGGCATCTCATTTGAACATATACAGGGTGCGATGGATAAATTGTCGTCGAAATGACACAAAAATGGCATCTCATTTGAACAGATATACAGGGTGTGATGGATAAATTGTCGTCGAAATGACACAAAAAGAACACTGCCATCTCATTTGAACAGATATACAGGGTGCGATGGATAAATTGTGGTCGAAATGACACAAAAAGAACACTGGCATCTCATTTGAACAGATATACAGGGTGCGATGGATAAATTGTCGTCGAAATGACAAAAAACACTGGCATCTCATTTGAACATATATACAGGGTGCGATGGATAAACTGTCGTCGAAATGACACAAAAATGAACACTGGCATCTCATTTGAACAGATATACAGGGTGCGATGGATAAATTGTCGTCGAAATGACACAAAAATGAACACTGGCATCTCATTTGAACAGATATACAGGGTGCGATGGATAAATTGTCGTCGAAATGACACAAAAATGACCACTGGCATCTCATTTGAACAGATATACAGGGTGCGATGGATAAATTGTCGTCGAAATGACACAAAAAGAACACTGGCATCTCATTTGAACAGATATACAGGGTGCGATGGATAAATTGTGGTCGAAATGACACAAAAAGAACACTGGCATCTCATTTGAACAGATATACAGGGTGCGATGGATAAATTGTCGTCGAAATGACAAAAAACACTGGCATCTCATTTGAACATATATACAGGGTGCGATGGATAAACTGTCGTCGAAATGACACAAAAATGAACACTGGCATCTCATTTGAACAGATATACAGGGTGCGATGGATAAATTGTCGTCGAAATGACACAAAAATGAACACTGGCATCTCATTTGAACAGATATACAGGGTGCGATGGATAAATTGTCGTCGAAATGACACAAAAATGACCACTGGCATCTCATTTGAACAGATATACAGGGTGCGATGGATAAATTGTCGTCGAAATGACACAAAAAGAACACTGGCATCTCATTTGAACAGATATACAGGGTGCGATGGATAAATTGTGGTCGAAATGACACAAAAAGAACACTGGCATCTCATTTGAACAGATATACAGGGTGCGATGGATAAATTGTCGTCGAAATGACAAAAAACACTGGCATCTCATTTGAACATATATACAGGGTGCGATGGATAAACTGTCGTCGAAATGACACAAAAATGAACACTGGCATCTAATTTGAACAGATATACAGGGTGCGATGGATAAATTGCCTTCTCATTGAGGCAAAAACAGAAAATGAACACTGGCATCTCATTTGAACAGATATACAGGGTGCGATGGATAAACTGTCGTCTAAATGAGGCCAAAAATGAAATTAACACTGGCATCTCATTTTAACACATATATTTACCAAAATTACGCAAAAAAATCTTGAAATACTAAGAAGTAAATTTATTCAATATAATCGGTATTGGCTTCAACCACGGCTCCAGATGGCTTCGGAATCTCCTGTAACTCTTCTGGACGGTCTCCTTGCTTAAGTTGGTGAATACTGCCATAATACTTGTCTTCAGTCCGTCTTTGGTGTTACAAGGTGTTTTGTTTGTCTCTCGATCAAAAGCGCCCCACACATAATAATCAAGTGGGCTGCAATCTGTGGAGTTAGGTGGGCAGATGTAATGGGTGATGTGGTTGAGGAAATTTTCTGACAGCGATGACTGGGTTCTCCTGCTTGTGTGACATGGTGCAGAGTCCTGTTGTCAGACATAGGGTCTTACGGAAGCAACCCTCTGGACACAAGGCAGCACTACCCCCTCAAGGCACTTCATATAGTCTTCTGTGTTGAGTCTGAGGCCCTCAGCGACAAATTTGGGAGTTCTTTATCAGAACGATAAGATTAATATTTTCGATCTGCCTACCTTCGTAATCGCCATTAGACTCATCTAACTCTTTCCGAATCCTCTGCATTTTTATAAGATTTACACCCTCAGAAATGTTCGTATTGGAGCAGTACAGCATTTTTTTCCCTAATTTATGGAGGAGTGAATTGCTTCATAGAACTCTTTTTCTCACAGACGCAGACCAACTGAACCAACTATACTGTGAAATCGACAAAATAAAAAACTGCGTGCATGCACGAAATAAAAGAATATAAAATGGCGACAAGTTACACATCGCACCGCGTATAAATGTTTCATCGGACCAGTGATAAAAAAAACCCCGATTCCAGTGAATGAATCCTTTAGGTTTTAAAGAGGACATTCTGTCATCAAGCCCTCTACGATGGTGCTACAAAATCATCATTAGTTAATAACAACAGTCAAATCAAATGAAAACGTCCAACAGCGGCAACAACTAAAATGGATAGCCTATGCCACAGAAAGAGAAAATCAAAAATGTCAGCTTTCCACACGACGTTAAACAAAAGGTTAGGAAGGAAACACGCAGGCCACATGAATTTAAACGTCCTACGAGGCTGGCATCCCGTTCCCACCCCTTCACCGTTGAAACTGTTAGATGTAGACGTCTCTTCTACTCCAATAGTTTCATGTCTCGCACATCTCGCCTGTGGAACTCCCTTTCTTATTCCTGTTTCGCTGACAAATGCAATGTCCAACTATTTAAGTGTAACGTCAATCGACATCTCCAGTTGCCTTGATCTATCCACTTCCCTTCTCCACATTCTTTCACCTTTCATTCCTATCTGCTCTCGCTCCAAATCTTCTGTAACCCCCTTGCCTTGATCGATCCACTATCTTTCTCCACATCCTCCCGTTTACCACCCCTATCTGCTCTTCCTCCAAACCTTCTGTAACCCCTTGCTTGGGGTGATAAGCTTAAAAAAAAAAGCTATACTAGAAAGCGATAGGACAGTGGACTTCAGAAGTCTATTTTCCTGGCATCGATATGACAGCTTTCCACACGACGTTAAACAAAAGGGTAGGAAGGAACACACAGCTATACTAGAAAGCGATAGGACAGTGAACTTCAGAAGTCTATTTTCCTGAAAAAATGCTTAAAGAAAATATTCTATAAATTTCGGCCACTGCATTGGACATTCGATGAATGTTTCCTTGTACGGAATCGGCTAATATTGCCATAAGATAAAGACAACATTCCCCACAACGATGACGGTATATGGCACAAGGCTGGTTTAAAGTGGGTGCCCTAGCGCGTGCCCAGTCTCCGTAACCGACGTTGCACTGTCAACGATATTGCCCTATTTTTCCTGTTTTGTTGCAATTAGGGTGGTGTTGCCACAGGTTTGGAATCCCCGGGACCAGGCGTCCTTTATTTATTTTTTGTGTTTTATACGAAGACAGTAGCAAAATTAAGATATAAAATGCAGTTTTTCCGTACTACGGCAGATTGTATTTTCTTGGCTGCCCACGTTGGCAAGGTGTGACACAAGGTCCGTTTAATGTGTGGATCCCGTGAGCATGCATCCAAGCCAGGTCCAAAAATAACTCCTTATTAGTGCAATGAGAGAGGTACTGTCGCGGAGAGCTGTTTTCCGAGACCGGGCACCTCTCGATAATAATTCCAGTTGCGCTTTGTCCGAAGACAGAGACACAACTGAGAGATGAAACAGTTTATCCGCCTGAGGGCAGATACTACACTTTGATCCCAGCCCAATGGACAGAGAGTGAAGAAAAGCGTCGCCCTGTTTAGTCATTGAATGCCAAATGTTTCCTTATGCGGAATCAGCTAATATTATCATTAGAAATGAGGAGAACAATTTACACCATTTACATTTATTGTCCTGTTCACGTAGTAAAGAGTTACAGAAACTCATCTCAGAAATATAAAGAGATCCTGAAGAAGACCGGAACGTACAACGGCTGAAACGTCGGTAATAGAGCAATAAAGATGAGGACAACAGTTCAAACAATGTAAATACTGCAAATTGTTACAATACCTCACTCAGAAATATAGCCAGCTCCTGAAGAAAGCCGGGGTGTACAACAGCTGAAACATCGGGATTAGGACAATAAAGATGAGGACAACACCCCGAACAATGTAAATTGTGTAAATGGTTAACATAACTCTCTCAGAAATATAGTCAGACCCTGACGAAGGCCGGAGCGTACAACGACCGAAACGCTGGTAATAGGAAAATAAAGATGAAGACAACAGTCCGGACAATGTAAATAGTGTAAATAGTTACAATACCTCTCTCAGAAATATAGCCAGCTCCTGAAGAAAGCCGGAGCGTACAACGGCCGACACGTCGTGAAGATGAGAATAAAGATGAAGACAACAGTCCGAACAATGTAAATAGTTACAATACCTCTCTCAGAAATATAGTCAGACCGGGAAGAAAGCTGGAGCGAACAACGGCCGACACGTCGTGAAGATGAGAATAAAGATGAGGACAACAGTCCGAACAATGTAAATAGTTACAATACCTCATCTGAGCAATATAGACAAATAACGAGGAGAGCAGGTACTACATTTTGATCCTCACCCGAAGGTCAAGGAGTGAAGTTGAGAAGACTTTTTCCAGAGAAAATTTCAATCGACAAGGTTTACGTTTCGGTCACTGAATGCTAAATGCTTCCTGTACAGAAATATCTGATCTCCCCATTACTAATATCATTTGTACCTGTTCTGGGATTTTCTTAAGTGCACCTGAAGTGGTTGCTCTTATCATATTTAAAATAACTACCGGTCCTGTAGAGATGTTTGCTTCCCACTTGACCTTGGCTGTCTGACCCCTGCCTTCGTTACTTGCAGCTGACTGACAGTTATATCAGGTGTCTATGGACCTGAAAGTTCGTACGCGAACACAAAAGATAAAATAAGGTGAGGGTTGATACATACCTACAGACACAGGTGGGAGTATGTTTAACGGTAGGAAGGAAAAGAGTTACTTACCTTTATCAGTCTCAATATTTATTAAGCTTGGTTTAGTTTGGCATAAGGGCACAGGTATAAGGCATCTACTGAGGCTCGAATTCACTGCTCTGTAGTGATAGTGGACTTAAATTACCCCAAATCGAGACGCCCATCAATGTTCACTGAGAGATCTATCTATCTATCTAATCTTCTCTTTTCTATCTATCTAATCTTCTCTTTTCTATCTATCTATCTATCTAATCTTCTCTATCTAATCTTCTCTATCTATCTAATCTTCTCTTTTCTATCTATCTATCTATCTAATCTTCTCTTTTCTATCTATCTATCTATCTATCTAATCTTCTCTTTTCTATCTATCTATCTATCTATCTAATCTTCTCTTTTCTATCTATCTATCTATCTATCTAATCTTCTCTTTTCTATCTATCTATCTATCTATCTAATCTTCTCTTTTCTATCTATCTATCTATCTATCTATCTAATCTTCTCTTTTCTATCTATCTATCTATCTATCTATCTAATCTTCTCTTTTCTATCTATCTATCTATCTATCTATCTAATCTTCTCTTTTCTATCTATCTATCTATCTATCTATATATGTCGTCACTCGGCGCTCCATACTTGCGGTTTTGTACCAAACTAAGCAAAGCTTAGTAAATAACAACAGTCTCTGATATTCAGGTAACCTGGGGTAGGGTAATGATTAACGAGCTTGTCTGGTAACTATTATTGAATAGTACTCATTGTCTTGATTCAATCTAAACTAAATGACAGTCTTTGATGCTAGGGTGCCTCGGTGTTGAGTTATGGTTAACGAGCTAGTCTGATTTTGTATGACTACTGAATGGGTTCGATCGTCACTGGGCGCTCCATACATGTGGCCGTATGCCAAACTAAGCAAAGCTTTGTAAATAACAACAGTCTCTGATGCTATGGTAACCCAAGGTAGAGTAATGGTTAACGAGCTAGTCTGATTTTGTATTATCACTGAATCTGTTCGATTGTCATTGAGCCTTCCATACTTGTGGTCTTGTGCCAAACTAAGCAAAGCTTTATAAATAACAACAGCCTTTGATACTAAGGTAACCCAAGGTAGAGTAATGGTTAAAGAGCTAGTCTGATTTTGTATTATTACTGAATCTGTACGATTGTCATTGGGCCCTTCATACTCGTGGTCTTGTGCCAAACTAAGCAAAGCTTTGTAAATAACAACAGTCTCTGATACTTAGGTATGGTAATGATTAACGAGCTTGTCTGGTGACTATTACTGTTGAATAACACTCATTGTCTTGATTCAATTTAAACTACGCCTCGGTGTTGAGTTATGATTAACAAGCTAGTCTTGTTTGCATTACTATTGAATCTGTTCGATCGTAATTGGACCCTCCATACTCCTAGTCTTGTGCCAAACCAAGCAAAGCTTTGTAAATAACAACAGTCTCTGATACTAAGGTAACCCAAGGTAGAGTAATGCTTAACGAGCTAGTCTGATTTTGTATTACTATTGAATCTGTTCGATCGTCACTGGGCACTCCATTCTTGTTGTCTTGTGCCAAACTGAGCAAAGCTCATTAAATAACAACAGTTTTTGATACTAAGATAGCACGAGGTAGAGTAATGGTTAACGATCACAAAAATATTTTATTAGTGCACCTCGAGAAGATGTTTTGGTTAATGAGCCAGTATGCTTGACCATTAATGCTGATTGGTGAGTTCGAGCCTAACTTGGTGTCCATTTATTTGTGGCCTTGTGCCAGACCTAGCTTTGTTTACTAAATATCAGTTTAGTGTTGCTTGGAATTAGCTTCACTTGCTTTGGGAATTAATACCGTGAACCAGACGCAGGTTGTCCCGCCAACGTGGGAAAGTTAGCTGAAACGAAGGTAGCCGACCAGGTGCGTGACATTTCGGTACGACCAGGTGCACGCGACACGCGGACGCCGTCGCACCTTTACCCTTCCCACTCGATATTATTAAAGGTGGCACACTCTTTTCTTTTTTTTTTTTTTTTTTAGATTTGATTGCTTGATTGATTTGTTTTCTATAACATGGAGGATCAATTCTATATTACAATGAATATATAAACTGATCCCTCACTTTGTAGCCGCGATAGTTTCTATACAATTATATTTCAGAGAATGCAAATAAATCTAAAGACATGACTATGTGCCTAATCTGTATTTGATAAACAAACAAGACATTATAATGTGGATATAAAGTGGGGGATCAATTCTATATTACAATGAATATATAAACTGATTCCTCACTTTGCGGCCGCGGTAGTTTCTATACAATTATATTTCAGAGCATACAAATAAATCTAAAAGACATGCCTGTGTAACTAATCAGTATTTCATTGATTGATTGATTCGTTTTTTTTACGGCTTATCAACCCTTTACAGGTTATTTATAGCCAGAAAATAATTTTAGATTTTATGAATTGTTTTTGGAGATATTAATGGTTGAGTTCTACAAGTCTTACTAATTAACCCATAGCTGGGGGAGAAGAGGTGGATTTATACATTTCTGAAGGATATTTGCACGTCAGTGAATATAACAAACCCAACGAGGATTAGAACTCGGCTCTCTAATTAACAATTTAGAGCCATTATCCATTACACCACCCTCACGTTTAAGCTTAAAGCACCTAGTTTTCTCAAGCGGTAACCCATCCAAGTACTGACCAGACTCAACGTTGCTTAAATACTGTGATCCTACGGGGACCAATGTTTCAACGAAATGTGGCCGTTAGTAAAAAATTTATTTATAAACCCTCACCAAAAAATGTTAGTTTCATATGCAAAAAAGTTAAGTCCAATAACTATGTAAAAATCGGGGATCAATTTGAGGTCTGATTGGTTTGTTTTGTTTTACGGCTTATCAACCTTATCATATTTAATGCTGAAAATTTTTTTATTACTGGTAATATATTTTTTTCCCCAAAATGTATTGCTGGTAATATGTTTTTCTTCAAAAATCTATTTCTGGGAATATTTTTCCTTCAAAAAATGTATAGCTGGTAATATTTTTTCCAAAAATGTATAGCTGGTAATATTTTTTTTTTATACCCAATCAGTATCGGCTGGGTCACCGCATAGAGGGGGTATGATGTTGAAAGACATGAAACCCCTAATAAACCTCGGCTAGAATCATCACTTACGATGTGTACTAAAGCATCCAATAAATGTATTTTACGAAAGCTTTTTGTATTGCTGGTAATATTTTTTTTAAAGTATCGATGATAATAATATTTCCTTCAAAAAATTATTGCTGGTAATAATTTTGAAAAAAATTATTTCTCGTATTAAAACCTATTTTTATACGAGTATTTTATCATAGTATTATGGTCATAGCTTGGGTGTTAACTATTTGCCCATAGCTGAGACCCTAACAGATGCTACCACCCTGTATCAAGGTGGACCTGGGGACATCAGTAATTAAGAGGTGGAGCGTTTAAATAAACATTTTTTAACCATGCCTCGAATATTGCTGCCACATATGGTCCGGTGCTCATTGTGCTTTCTTGGTCTAACGTTCTCGACTGACATGAAGTGGAAAGACTTTATTAAACCCATTATTAGATCAGCAGATAAGAAAGTCGGTTCACTGTGTCGTACAAGCCAATTTCTTTCTCAATAATCTCTCTTACATATATATAATTCTACCTTCCGTCCATGCCTCGAATATTGCTGCAACATATGGTCCGGTGCTCATTGTGCTTTCTTGGTCTAACGTTCTCGAATGACATGAAATGGAAAGACTATATTGAATCCATGACTAGATCAGCTGATAAGAAAGGTCGGTTCACTGTGTCGTGACAGACAGTCAATCATTATCTATTGTTTTCCTGTTTACTCTTCTTTCGTTCTCGCTCCTTCGTAATATTTATATTTTCTAATTCTTCCACATCCCGTAACCCTTTGTGCCTTAGTGGCTTTACTGCCTTACTTGGGTTGGACTTGATTAAAAAATGATAGTGTGACGTTTATGGCCTTAACGGCCTGAGATGATGGGTTAATTATTAAGACTTGTATTATTAAAGCAACATTATCTTCAAAAAAATTCTTACAAACTAATAACATTCTCTGTCTTTAAATAGCCTATAAAATGTTTATAAGCCATTGAAAACGAATCAATCGATCAATTAATGAAATACTGATTAGCTACACAGACATTTCTTTTAGATTTATTTTCATTGTCTATAGATGCACGGAAACTACTGTGGCCGCAAATTGAAGGATCATTTTATATATTTATTGTAACATATAATTGATCCCTCACTTTATATCCACATCCTAATTTCTTGTTTTTTTTTTCAAATTCTGATTAGGAATAAATCCGCCTATTTTCTCCCCAATATATTTAATTAGTAAGACTTATATCATTAAATCATTTACTTTCTCCCAATAAAGAAAAGAATTCTTACAATCTAAAAATATTCTCTGGCTTCAAATAACCTGTAAAGGGTTGATAAGCCGTAGAAAAACGAATCGGTCAATCAATGAAATACTGACATGTCTTTTAGATTTATTGACATTCTCTAGAATATAAATGTTTGGAAACTATTGTGAGGGATCAGTTTACATAATGATTGTAATATAGATTTGATCACCCTATTTATATCCATCTTATAATTAATTGAAAATTGATGCTGAACGTGCGATTAGAGGAGGTGTCAGAATGGCCTTCGTTCAGGCTAGATCGACCATATCATGGTGAAACACCTGTTTTCGTTCCGAACAGCAAATTTAAGCAATGTGGAACCTAGTCTGTGTCCAGATGGATGACCGTTCGGGAATACCAGTTGCTGCAAGCTTGGATGTGCGGGTGGTGTAAAGAATAACGGTTCGAAGTTGATAATGGGAGAGCCGACTTAGATTTGGTGTCGGGTTCTTTAGATTCTCTTACTCGAAGATGCCCCTGGGTAAGGAATGAACACACCTCTTCTCCTCCTGAGCTATGGGTTAAGTAGTAGGATTTGTATCAGTAAATTATTATTATCTAAAAAAAATTCCTTACAATCTGGAAACATTTTCTGGTTTGAATAACCTAAAAAGGTTGATAAACCGTAACCCCCTCCCCATAAAAAAAAAACCTACTGTTATGATGTTGGTTTGGGGTTTGTAGAGACAAACGACAAATAACACGTAACAATAAAAAGGGTTTTAATAGGTTGATAAAAAGGTACAGAAATCGCCTGAGTAGTCTATAACTAGCTCAGCCAGGAACGTCTCAATATTTAGCAACCCCCCACATGGGTTGATGTGGCACAAGGCCGGTTTAATGTGGGCTTACCGAGCCCGTAGGCTCGGGCAAAAATATGCCCATTAGAACCCGTATACACGGGTTCAGGGACTGTCTACCTCCCCGGACGGCACTTTGCCCTACGGCAAAGCCCCGTCCGAGTTCCTCACCGCCGAGGCGGAGAGTTCGACAGCACGACTCCCTAGCCGCAGCCAGGAACGTCTCGGACTTCTGTCTCTCGACATGACACTATTTAAAGTCTTTGTTCACAGACGCAGACAAGTTCCTCTTCAAGAGGGGTGGTAGGTTTCCGACACAACACCTACCAATCAAGCACTTTATTCAATAAACGAGCGAGGATTGTTCTCCATTCTGAATATTGTAACTTTTCGTTCCAATTTTCTTTTTATGTATGTGGTTGTGTATGAGAAAATGTGGGTGAACAAGTGAGGACGAAGCAAACTAAAATTTAAGAATTGTCATTTTCCTCATGGAATTTAACGTACCATGAAAAAAGAAAACGTGTTCCATTCAGGTGAGCGCTCGATTCTTTATTCCCACCTGTTCAGACATTTGCAGCTAGGATATTTACAGTCCTTTGAGAGAAGGCTTATTCCACACTCTGCAATCTTTTTCCTACGGATTCAACATTGCAAGCCCATTGCTGCTGTATCCCTATTTCCATGGAAAAATGTTTAGTTAAGCGTTCCATTCATTAGCTTTCAATGTTTCGGGGACTTTTCATATCTGTTAATAAGTACAGGTGTGTTTATTCACATTTATGGCATTTCTCTATTTCTTCCAGGGGAACAAGAGTATATAATCGTACCTGAGCCAGGGATTGAACTCACAACTTCCAGGCAATCTGATATGTTTTAATCAACATTTGACGCTACGAAACAATAAGTATCTGGGTAGAGAGATAAATAGATACGGGTACCTAGCGTATAATGATTCGAATATTTCTTAGGTCCTAAAGAGGCCTCTTCTCGTGTGGCCACTTGCCATGTTATTCTAACTTTAGAGAATGTAACAAAAAAATGATTCAGTCGTGCTATAGAAATAATAAAATCTTTTTCTTTTTTTTTTTTTTACTCTTTCCGTTCGTCAATCTAATACGTAAAAAAAAAAAGGTTCACCTGTTGATATTAAACACCTGGACAGTTACGAATATAACAGAACATTCCTGTGTTGATTCTAAAAAATAAAAATAAAAAAAACCTGTGCAAAACTTTTATTTATGCAGCCGGTCGAGGACCGAGGTCTTTTGTTTTGGTTCAGTGGCCCTCTCACTGGCCTTAAAAAAATGTCCCCGTCTTCTTATATTCAGGGGTGGGTGGGGGTACAATATCTGTGGCTTTTGTGGCTTGACGGAAGGCCAGGTGCGGTTTTATGAGGCCACTTAACCCGAAGAACAGGCAGGATTAAAAGTGTAGGCGACACGGCAGGAAAAAGATAAAATAAAAAATGTAAAATGGTTATCATTTTTGCTGTTTCTTGCGTTCAATGATTTGGGGTTTTACTTTTTTTTTTTTTTTTTTTTTTTTACAATTATTATTATGGTTCCGTTAAAAATAAAGTTACAAACAAAAGGGTAAGTTATACGACGGGTAAAATCGTCATGCAAAATCGCAAGAAATCTTTCTCCTCCTCCTCTTTCTCTCTCCATCTGACTCTTTTCTTCTATCCCTCTTTCTCTCACCTTTTTTCTCTCCCTCTTTCTCTCACCTGCATTCAGGTGTTTGAGGTGATGTTTATTTGGCAAATTTCTGTTTTCTCTCCTTAGCAATCTAAATTTGGTGATCTATCTATCTATCTATCTATCTATCTATCTATCTATCTATCTATCTATCTATCTATCTCAGTCTGTTCATATCTATCTATCTATCTATCTATCTATCTATCTATCTATCTATCTATCTATCTATCTATCTATCTATCTATCTCAGTCTGTTCATATCTATCTATCTATCTATCTATCTATCTATCTATCTATCTATCTATCTATCTATCTATCTATCTCAGATTGTTAATTATCTATCTATCTCTGTCTGTTCATATCGATCTATCCCTCTATCTTTTTTGTTTTTTAATTAATTCAGCCCAGCAAGGGGACAATGCCACTAAGGTACAAGGGCGAAAGAGAATGGAGAATCTTTAGAAGGAATCGGAAACACACTCCTAGACAGGAAACAAAGTATAAACCTCTACTCTACGACCGAGGAGGAGTATAAACCGGGCGTCAAGCAAACCTGTCTACTCTTACTGAAAGTATAACGGAAGAACTAACGTCATTGTTTGTGACTAATACAAGAATCCGTCGCACGTTGCTGATATGACTTTCTGCGTTTTGAATTGACGATATTGAACAGAGGTTTAGCACTCTTTTCTTTGCTTGTAATGAAATTTTCCTGGTAGTTATGGGATATCTATTGATTATTATGATATTTTGTCCATCTGATGCCTCTTCTTGCTTGTTCCTGGTAAAAATTTAGTTATATTTTGTAAGTAGACATCCAATTAATTTGTTTGGGAGTGAATGGAAATACAATTTTTCTATTAAGATGTTTGAGGTGCCCCTGCTTTAAATTTGCTATGGAAAAGTTCCCAACAACTCCCCTAGAAAAAATATATATGCATATAGACCTACATTTAATTATAGAGATATAACTTTGATGCTTGTTTTTCTAAAATTTAGATTCTTTTTATTTCCATCACTTTTGTCAGTAGAATCTAAATGAAATCGGCGAGATTCAAAAATTAAATTCCCAGCATCCCTCGCCCGTGCGCATGCGCAGTCGCGCCAACATAACAAATTTAGTCAGATGAAGTCTTAAAGGACGAAACGCGTCGCAAGAAAACTTTTCCCACTTTGTCATGCATATTTCTCACAAAACTTTTCTTGATATATAAATAAATATATCTATATATATATCTAGAGGCAACCGGACGTCTAGCCACACTGATGAGCTGTGATACAGCGAAACAGTCTGTCTGTGGATGACAATAATATTGGCTCCTGAAAAATTAATTTCGGTTGAGCTCTGTGGGGAAGGAAGCGTGTGTTTATAAACAGTGACTATTAAAGCTAATATAGCAAGACTTTTCGGTAGAATTGAGTCACTGTCAGTCACTGTGTGTTTATCTAAATCTAAAAATAAATACGCTAAAATTCACCTTCATCCCTGCCGTGCGCCGACGGCTTAGTGGTAGAATTTCCGACTGACGGGTTTCGATCCTAGCTAGAGGCAACAGGACGTCTAGCCACACTGATGAGCTGTGATACAGCGAAACAGTCTGTCTGTGGATGACAATTATATATATATATATATATATATATATATATATATATATATATATATATATAAATTAAACCTAAAGAGCCAGTCAAACCTACCATGGTTTTACCTAAGCGGATCTAAGAGCCAGAAATCCCTAAGGATCCTCTTAGGTGAAACCGTGGTAGGTTAGTCTATCTCTTTAGGTTTAACTTAGGTTTGCTCTACTTAGCGTATCGTGCACTTTATTTAGTTTCTTTCACTTACTCATATCGGGGTTTTTTTCTTTGGACTCTGAACTTGGATGCTAGACGATTATTTTCGGCTGACGTACATGTTCTCTGTTCTTTCTTTTTTGTACCATTTTTTTCCCCTTTGGTATTGGTTCGTTTATTTGCAAATCAAGAAACCGAAGGTTTTCCGGACGAATATAATTTCTTATATTTATAAGATTACAACTAATATATATATATATATATATATATATATATATATATATATATATATATATATATATATATATATATATATATATATATATAAACAGACAGGTAGATAGATATGAACAGTGCCAAATAGATGGATCGATTACGCAAACATTTCGCTTGGTAAAACTGTGCCTTCATATTTGCGATTGCACACTGTATATACCGAGATCCGTTTGCAAGTTAAAATGAAAACCGGGACGTGTGTGTACCTGTGTGTGTGTGTTCTTTTTTTTTCCACTAGTGGCTTCTTTCTCGATTTTATTTCAACGTCAGCAGACATATTTACGGACATAAAATTAAAGGAAATAGATAGATAGATAGATAGATAGATAGATATGAGCAGAAAGCGATATAGATAGATAGATAGATAAATATGAGCAGAAAGCGATATAGATAGATAGATAGATAGATATGAGCAGAAAGCGATATAGATAGATAGGAACAGAATGATATATAAATAGATATATACGTACAGAATGAGAAATAGATAGATAGATAGATAGAGCAGAAAGCGATATAAATAGATAGATAGATAGGAACAGAACGATATATATATATATATATATATATATATATAGAGAGAGAGAGAGAGAGAGAGGGAGAGATAGATAGAGCAGAAAGCGATATAGATAGATAGGAACAGAACGATATATATATATATATATATATATATATATATATATATATATATATATATATATATATATATATATATATATATATATACATATAGAGAGAGACAGAGAGAGAGAGATAGACAGACAGACAGATAGACAGATAGATAGATAGATAGATAGATAGATAGATAGATAGATAGATAGATATGGGCAGGATGAGATAGATTGGAATAAACATGCTGACAGATTGGAACAGAATGTGATATAAATAGATATGTACGAACAGAATGAGAGATAGATAGATAGATAGATAGATAGACACAAACAAGCTTAGATAGATAGATAGATAGACACAAACAAGCTTAGATAGATAGATAGATAGATAGATAGACACAAACAAGCTTAGATAGATAGATAGATAGATAGATAGACACAAACAAGCTTAGATAGATAGATAGATAGACACAAACAAGCTTAGATAGATAGATAGATAGATAGACACAAACAAGCTTAGATAGATAGATAGATAGACACAAACAAGCTTAGATAGATAGATAGATAGATAGATAGATAGACACAAACAAGCTTAGATAGATAGATAGATAGACACAAACAAGCTTAGATAGATAGATAGATAGATAGATAGACACAAACAAGCTTAGATAGATAGACACAAACAAGCTTAGATAGATAGATAGATAGATAGACACAAACAAGCTTAGATAGATAGATAGATAGACACAAACAAGCTTAGATAGATAGATAGATAGACACAAACAAGCTTAGATAGATAGATAGATAGATAGATAGATAGATAGATAGACACAAACAAGCTTAGATAGATAGATATAGATAGATAGACACAAACAAGCTTAGATAGATAGATAGATAGATAGACACAAACAAGCTTAGATAGATAGATAGATAGATAGACACAAACAAGCTTAGATAGATAGATAGATAGACACAAACAAGCTTAGATAGATAGATAGATAGATAGACAAAAACAAGCTTACATAGATAGATAGATAGACACAAACAAGCTTAGATAGATAGATAGATAGATAGATAGACACAAACAAGCTTAGATAGATAGATAGATAGACACAAACAAGCTTAGATAGATAGATAGATAGACACAAACAAGCTTAGATAGATAGATAGATAGACACAAACAAGCTTAGATAGATAGATAGATAGATAGACACAAACAAGCTTAGATAGATAGATAGATAGACACAAACAAGCTTAGATAGATAGATAGATAGATAGATAGATAGACACAAACAAGCTTAGATAGATAGATAGATAGATAGACACAAACAAGCTTAGATAGATAGATAGATAGATAGACACAAACAAGCTTAGATAGATAGATAGATAGATAGACACAAACAAGCTTAGATAGATAGATAGATAGATAGATAGATAGACACAAACAAGCTTAGATAGATAGATAGATAGACACAAACAAGCTTAGATAGATAGATAGATAGATAGACACAAACAAGCTTAGATAGATAGATAGATAGACACAAACAAGCTTAGATAGATAGATAGATAGACACAAACAAGCTTAGATAGATAGATAGATAGATAGATAGATAGATAGACACAAACAAGCTTAGATAGATAGATAGATAGATAGATAGATAGATAGACACAAACAAGCTTAGATAGATAGATAGATAGATAGATAGATAGATAGATAGACACAAACAAGCTTAGATAGATAGATAGATAGACACAAACAAGCTTAGATAGATAGATAGATAGATAGACACAAACAAGCTTAGATAGATAGATAGATAGACACAAACAAGCTTAGATAGATAGATAGATAGACACAAACAAGCTTAGATAGATAGATAGATAGATAGATAGATAGATAGACACAAACAAGCTTAGATAGATAGATAGATAGATAGACACAAACAAGCTTAGATAGATAGATAGATAGATAGACACAAACAAGCTTAGATAGATAGATAGATAGACACAAACAAGCTTAGATAGATAGATAGATAGATAGATAGATAGACACAAACAAGCTTAGATAGATAGATAGATAGATAGATACAAACAGGCTGAGATAGATATATAATATGGGATTGTGAGAAGATTGTGTACCACCAGGACTTTTAATCGGGAGGGCTTGTTGACTTTGCATATTAAAGTCTGAAAACGTGGAAGAGAAAAAATAATGAGAGTTAGAGATAACGAGAGAGAGAGAGAGAGAGAGAGAGAGAGAGAGAGAGAGAGAGAGAGAGAGAGAGAGAGAGAGAGAGAGAGAGAGCAACACGTTTAAAACTAAAACGACTGTAATAGCTTTAGCAACTAAAAATACGTAGAAATGAAACTGAAGAAAAGACTTGCTAAACTATACATTATTTTGTACTGTCTCGCAATTCTACGAGTTTACTTACAATATTGGTAGGTCTTTATTCTATATTTATTATGCACGGGCATAGGGAAGATTAACCAACTATTTAAGCAAACTGACTATTAATTCTTGAGCAAAATTAAGCGAATAGAGTTGCTTATTAAAGTTGCTTATTATAAATAAATAAATAAAAACAACAACAAACTCGTATACAACCACAGCGACATTCGTAGAAAGCTCGGCCAAGCTTTCGTCAAAGAGAACGAAAGAGGGAAAAAAGTAGGCGTGGTAACGCCTTCTCCCGAAAGACCGATAGAGAGAAGAGAGGAAAATAGATTATGAAAGCAAGAAGTTATCGAGGAAGCTATGGGGAACGAGTGATCGACCTCTTTTAGTTTTATTTCATTTTTTATTTTGCTGGTGGTTGTGTGGTATCTTCCGGTGTTTAACGTAAAGCGCAGTAGCTTTCATTGTCGACACAACGTTCGTACGGTTCGTTGTCAATCATCCCTCCTCAGCATACGGGCTTCTTATCCACTTTGGGGGAAAAATAAATAAAAAAAAAAAAAAAAGAAAAAAAAAAATTAAAACAATACATAGATGAAAAAAAGAAGAAAAAAAAGGATAATACGTTTTAGGAGATACCTTTTTTTAAAATTTAAATAATTTTGAACGACTACGCAAGAAAGGAGAAAGACCAAAATTGAGGAATTATACTTAAAACGGGACAGAAAAGGATTTCACTTCCCTCACAAAAAAAAAAAAAAAAAGGAAGGAAAAAGAATTTTTGATAACAACAAACGCAGAAAAAAAAAAGAAGATATGAAAAAGAAAATGGCAGATAATTTGGAATTATCAAGTGAAAATTTTAAAATATTTTATTTTTAAAATCTCCCAAACAACGAGAGAGAGAGAGAGAGAGAGAGAGAGAGAGAGAGAGAGAGAGAGAGAGAGAGAGAGAGAAGAAAAAATATCCCAAATATTTTTCTCTTTATAAAAAGTGATTCTAAGGTTTATTTATTTATTTTTTATCCCTACTGAAAATATTGTTTAATTCGTTCACAAATTCTGTCGCAGTTGTTTTTATTTAAAAAAAAAAAAAATTCAATGGCTATTTCTTCACACACACACAATAGTAACACAAATATATTTATTTTCGGTAACACTATACATACATACGCAATTTTTATTTACACTTCAAATAAATTGCCCCACTATCAAACATTCGCTTAATCTCAAATATATATTTATGGGCGCCCGTGTTTATTGGGAAAACGTACCTATGCACGTGCGTGTGACAGTGTTGGTGTTTTAATAAAGGGCGGGTAGGCGTGGAAGTGTGAGTGCGTGTGTGTATGAATGTGTGTATGTGTGTTTATGCGTGTGTGTTTATTTGAGAGGGTGTGCACCGGCGAAGAAGGGTTTGTTTGTCAGTGTTGGGAACTGTACTCCTCCTTGGAGAGGACGGTTGTAGTTTTCAACGAGGAAAAAGCCAAAAAAAAAAAAAAAAATAGAAAAAAAAAAGAAATCAATTTTTCCCGCCGACCATCCGCGCCTTCGTTTCCAGGTGATGGCTGAAAGGTCAGTCGATGTAGAGAGGAACAACACTTTGCAGGTGTGCGCGCGCCCTAGCGTGCTCGGCGCGCCCGTGACAGAGAGAGAAGGGTGCTAACGACGGTCGGGCCCCTTCAAAAGAAACAGTTTAGCGAGAGGACAGGAGAGTTAAAAGAACGGGTGGACGGAAAGAAAAAAGAGAGAGAGAGGGAGGGAGAGAGAGAAAGAGAGAGAGAGAGGGGGAAAATCGACACACACACACACACACGTATACGCACATAGAAAAAAAGAGGAAGAGTGAGTAGAAAGACGTAAAACAAGTGACAGACAGTGAAAGAGGTTTAAAAGGGGGCGTTGCGTTTTTTGTTTGTTTTTTTTTTTCATTATTAAGTGACCTTAGTGGTTATTGGGGGGCAGTAGTAGCGAGACCGCTATACGATGCTATAATGTTCTGCTTGGCGGGTCGGCACCGACCTCAGCCAGCTTTTACCAGTGAGATTAGCCTAAAACCTGCACAGCATACATCCGGGACAGATCCCAGATCCAGAAATGCGTCAGGGTATCATTCTTCGGGCTCTCAATCAATCAATATCGTTCTGAGTACTGCCAAACCCATCCTGGGGCAGACGGGCTGCACAGACCCGGGAAGCCCTTGTGGTACCCGTTATCGCCAGCGGGACTATCCCTACAATAAATTCGCTGGACTAACAGCAAAGAGATTCTCGACAGTTGGCGGAGGCCGGGGAAAAGCCAGTAACAAAAATGCGGCGAATAATTTCTTAAATCTCGGACGTTGTTCCTTGTCTTTTAGCTTCCAGTCTCGTTGGATGGCCTTTTTAGCTCTTTTCGTTCTCCTGCAGACGAAAGCTGGGATGACACCGCGGGTGGCAGCAGCGTTAAGGTTCGACGGACAACAAGCCTTGTCCGTTGTACCCCAGGATGATATTTACACCCCTGAGACTGAATCTCAGCCCAACGATACAGCGTTGGTGTGGAGGCGGTTGGATTTACTTAACAGTAATGACAGGGTCCGAAAAGCGGATCCGTCCAGTGTGGGTGCGTTAGTGCCCGCAATAAAGAGATCGTTCGGGAAACAGTCATGGGAAAAGAGACAATATTCACCTGATGTAACCCGGCCGTACGCACGGGCCCCAAGGAAACAACGGTATCAGTACAAAACCTATCACCAACATTATAATTATTATCACCCACATTATCATCACAGTAATAAGCTTCACCGACCAACAAATCACAAAAATCATAGTCATAGCTTTAATAAACCAGCTTCCCAGGAGAAACGCAAAGAATATGAAAATGAGGGTCAAGTTGGGACGAACGGGGACGGCCAGGGGTCTGCTTACCGTCGGTCGAGGAGATCTGCGGACACGGACAAAGAATTTGAGGAATTGGATCCTTTAGAACGATTGTCGCGTGTTTTTGGTATCAGACGGCTTCCGTCTCAGAACGGACCATTTCCTACGCAAATACCTCCCGAATATATGACCAGGCTGTATCGC
>OZ038514.1:35189496-35196996 GCA_964036315.1 Acanthosepion esculentum
AATCTCCTCTGTAGCTTTTAATAACGTTTGTCTTTTTGCCATCTCTCCCAAACCTTGTCATCCATTTGCACAAGCTTGCCAGGTAGGTCATGCGTTGCTTTTACCCGTGTCCCTCACCTTCAATCTGTCCTGTGAGTATCAAATTTCCAAGCCCTTTTTCCTCATTATGTGCCCCAGAAATTTCAAATGTACCTTCCTGAGGTTAAGTATAAGTGTCCTTTTTGTTGAAATTTTCTCTAAAACCTCGTCGTTGTTCACATGCTCGGTTCATGGCATTCTCAGTATCCTTCTGTAGAACATCATCTCTGTTGCTTCAAATCTTTTCTTCACCTGTGTGGAGATTGTCCAGCATTCACTGCCATATAGGGAGACTGATATTACATAATAGTTCAAAACTCTTTTCTTTGTTTCTTTTGCTTCGAGTCTCCTCTTCATCCGCGAGGAAATTGTCAAACATTCACTGATATTATTTAACAGTTTAGTACTCTTTTGTTTGATTCTAACGAAATCTTTCTATATAATACCTTGCTTAGTTTTTGGAAGGCATCTTTCGCTTTGCCAATGCACCATCTGTCAATACGCTTCTCAGATATCAAAATTGTTGCATTTGTTTTTATGTCAGTATTTCCGATTTGTAATTTACATGCTGGGAAATTTAGAGTACACACAATAAAGTAGCTGGAAAAAACGGCAAAAAAATAAATCATTTGCTGATAGAAATTTTCAGAGAAAAGAAAGAATAGATCGATAAATACAAAAATTTAAATCATGAAATTCTGAAAGTTTGAGGAGGACTAGCAAAAAAAAAAAAAGTATTAACAGTACCAGTGATTATTAGAACACTGGGATGGTGTATAACAGACACATAAAAACCTTCGGATGTTAGACAGTAATTTGGAAACGAAGACGTTACAAAAGTCTAAGCTGATCGGAACAGCGGGGATATTTTGGAAATATTGGGTACAGTCTGAAAGCAAAAAGGAGAAATAATCGGTTGATTTTCTTAAATCGGAATCGGTATCCTGAAAATAAATCTATCATAGGCTGTGAATAATAATAATAATAATAATAATAATAATAATAATATCTGTCTATATTTCTAAGATGAGGTATTATGTACACTATTTACATTATTCGGACTATTGACCTCATCTTTGTCGCCATACAACGGCCGAAGCGTTGTAATAAACGTTTCGGCCGTTGTACGCCCCGGCCTTCTTCAGGTGGTTGGAATATCGAACTGAACCCTTTATTTCGCTTGGAGAGGGGAATTAACAGGAGATAACTGATAACTGACATCCATTAAACATGGCACATGAAACTAGAATAGTCTACTCCAGTGAGCGAAATAAATGGTTGAGTTCGACATTCCAACAACCTGAAAAAGGCCGGAGCGTACAACGGCCGAAACGTTGTAATAAATATGATGACAAAGATGAGGGCAATAGTCCGAATAATTTAAATAGTGTATAATAATAATAATCTCAAAATACAAGGATCTTGAAGTCGAAATCTCAAAAAATGTGGCACACGAGGACATCAGTAATTCCAGTTGTAGTTGGAATTCTCGGATTGATTGGAAAAAGTTCCGATAGACTTACTAAAGAAATACAAAAACAAATGTGCTTTCTTATTCATATGGCAGCCCCTGCAGATTTTACTGTATCTTTGAAGATCTTAAAAACTATCAACATACAGGGATCTTAAAGGGGAAATCTAAAAAATGTGGCACATGAAGACATTAATAATTCCAGTTGTAGTTGGAGCCCTCGGATTGAAAAAGCTTCTGATAGACACATTGAAGGGATACCTAGTAGCTCACGCTTTAAAGAAATACAAACAATTTTATTCACAAGCCACAATTACAGACATAGCACCTATAATAATTTTATGGGACTTTACTATACACATAGACAAAACAATCAAAGCTAATCACCCTGACATCGTGATCAAAGAAGAACAGAAAGTGCTTTCTTATAGACATGGCAGTTACTGTATGAAGATCTTCAAAAACTATCAGAATACAAGGGTCTTGAAGTAGACATCCCAAAAATGTGGCACATGAGTACATCAGTAATTCCAGTTGTAGTTGGAGCTCTCGGATTGATTGAAAAATATTCCAAATAGACTCATTGAAGAGATCCCTGGTAGTCCTTAAAGAAATACAAAAGATTGTGCTCACAAGTACAGATTGCACATTACGAAGTGCTTTAACAATGTTATATGTGTGTGATCTTAGGTTGCCTCATTTTTTTTCTGACCTTAGGTCTCCGGTTGGGGCCCTGAAGGAAATGTACATACAAGAGAAATCCAAGGAAATAATAAGAGCGTGATTTCAGAAAAGAAAAATAATAAAAAACATCGTCTGAATTTTTTAATAATAATAATAATAATAAAAATAATAATAATAATAATAATAATAATAATAATAATAATAAATGTGGTACATCAGTAATACCAGTTGTACTTGGAGTCGTCGGATTGGTTGGAAAAGTTTCCGATAGACTGATTGAAGGGGTCCCTGTTAGCCCAAACCTTAAATAAATACAAAAAATTGTACTCACAAGTACAGTTCACACTTTACGAAGGGCTTTATCTATGTAAAATGCGTGTGATCTTAGGGTATTTTTTTTTTTACAAACATGATCAGTAGAAAATGTCTTGAGTCCATTTACTTAAAGGAAATGTGTATACAAAAGAAACCCAATAAATTATTATTATTATTAATATTATTATTATTATTATTATTAATAATAATAATAATAATAATAATAATAATAATAATAATAAATATAATAGTAATAAAAATACACTTAGAAAAGAACACGATTTAAGAAAAGAAAAACACAGGAAAAGACAGTGTTTAAAAAAAATTAATTTTTAATTTAATAATAATAATATATTGTATATTAATCTAACACAACAACAACAACAACAACAACAACAATAATAATAATAATAATAATAATAAACTCGGCATGATAGTGTGGGGCAATATCTGCACTGGAAAATATGCAACTTTTACGGGAAGGAAACTGCAAGGAATTGGTAACACCACCCAGACCCGATTACAGAGATAGGACCTCTAACAGTTTTAAGAGACTTTATAATAAACGCAGACGAAAGAATCAAAGCTAATTGCCGAGACATCGTAATCAGAGTCCGCTAAAAAAAAAAAAAAAAGAAATGTGCCGTCTTGTTGACATAGCAGTCCCTGCAGACTGTAATGTATCTTTGAAGATCTTCAAAAAGCTACCAAATACAAGGACCTTGAAATCGAAACCTCAAAAATGTGCCCCATGAGGACATCAGTAATTTCAGTTGTAGTTGGAGCCCTCGGATTGATTTGAAAAGTTTCCCGTAGACTCATTGAAGGGTTTCCTGATAGCCCATGCCTTCAAGAAAGCCAAAAAATGTTTACTCAAAAGTACAGCTCACATATTACGAAGACCTTTATCGATGTAAAATGTTTGTGATCTTATTCTTTTTATTTAAAAAAAAAAAGATCATGAAAGCATTTCTGACCTTAGGTCTCTAGTTGGGACCCGGAAGGAAATGTGTGTACAAAAGAAATCAAAGATCTAGTAGTAACAACAACAACAACTATAATAATAATAATAATAATAATAATAATCTCGGCATGATAGAATGGGCCAATATCTGCACTGGAAAATATGCAACCTTTACGGGAAGGAAACTGCAAGAAACTGGTATAAGCATCACCTAGATTCGGTTACAAAGATAGGACCTGTAACAATTTTATAGGACTTTACAATGCACATAAACCGGACAATCAAAACTAATCGCTGAGTCATTGTGATCAAAAACCGTAAAAAACATAATGTACTTTCTTATTGACGTGGCACTCCCTGTAGAAAGTAATGTATCTTTGGAGATCTTCACAAAATCTATCAAAATCTAAGCATCTTGAAATGGAAATCTACAACATGTGGCACACGAGGAGATCAATAATTCCAGTTGTAGTTGGAGCCCTCAGATTGAAAAAGGATCCAGTAGATTCAGTGAAGGGATTCTTGGTTGCCCGCGCATTAATGAAAAACTGTTCTCATAAGTACAACTCACACCTAAGGAAGGGCTTTATCTATGTAAAATGGGTGCGATCTTTTTTTTTTTTTTTTTTTTTACAAAAATGATCAATGGAAAATGTCATGATGCCATTTCTGACCTTAGGTCTCTGGTGGGGACCCGGAAGGAAATGTTTATACAACAGAAATCAAAGGAAATAATAATAATAATAATAATAATAATAATAATAATAATAATAATAATTCACTTACAGAAGAGCGCGATTTAAGAAAAGAAAAAGAAAAAACGTGGAGTTTGAAAAAAAAATTAATTTAACAATAAAAAATATATTGTTTATTGTATGAGACGATAATAACTAACGGAAAATTTCATAATGCGCATAGTTCCCATCATGTTACTGACATTTAGTTGCATTCCATTCACACTGGCTCCGTTTCTTTTGTTTTGTAGCGTTGATTACCAGTACAACCATTTTTCTCAAAACAAGCGACAAATACTTGTAATTTCTTTTATAGTTTTTATGCTTGTATGGAATTTTTAAACAAAACCTGATGAAGACAGACACACTATTGAAATATTGTTAAACACTGTCTTTTCTTTTTCTTTTCTTAAATATTGGTAGAGTGACGTCAAACGTTTTGTTTAATAATAATAATAATAATAATAATAATGCCCTGATTCTACATCAGGAATGTCTCACATGGCTTCTGGTTTTAATTAACTGGAGGTGTAAACGTGTACATTTGCTTGTCAGTTGGGTTTCTTTCCTAGGGCTCGATTGCATTGCGTATTTAGTGGAGAACCATCATGGCCGAGTGTCGAGAAGGACTTAAAAAAAAACAACAACTTTGAATGATGAGTCAGTCAATACAACTTGGGAGGCAGTTCTAGATATTTGGGGACATCCTCAATCGGAGATCTTTTGAGCGGTCTGGGTAAGCCGATCTGCGCTTATTTCGAACTGGGCTTCATCTGCAAGTTTATGCGCTGGTTTTTGCAAAAACAGCCACCAAATCACGCACACGTGACTGTGTTGTGCTCTATGTAATCTATGTTTAAGTCTAATTCATGTAAATTGCTATCCATGATTTTTTTTCATATAGCACGTGTATAATGCGACTGCAACATCTGAGCAATACTAACAGATCTACCGTAGTCATATACTGCCGTCAACATTAACTCTTTCCCTACGTGGAAACATTTTGTCTCCGGCAAACCGACTAGTTAATTGCAAACAAACCATGTGGTCACTCAAAAACACACCACCACGGCTAAGTATATAAATCTTTTCTTTTTTTTTAGCTACCGTGTATGGCTACTTCATGTATAGTGCGACCCCTGAATGTTTTTGAGAAAAACTTGCTTTATTTCATAATGCTCGTGTATAATGCGACCCCAGCTTCTGAGATGTACTAGTAGGCCTACCGTAGTCAGATATTGCAGTACAAGGCATCATCCTGGACATATTTTATAGCAAATAAATGATCTTTATTCTTTTTTGTACAAAGCTACCTTCAAAATGTTGAGAAAAATCCATTTATCGTAAAATATCTGATACGAAGATTTAGATACCGTACTTTATCCAAATTAAATACGGCATCTCATGCCTGATTTTTAACCTCTTCAAAAAGATTACCTGCGTATAGTGCTAACCCATATTTTTGCGTCAAAATCTAATCATAAAAGTTCGCCTTATACTCGAGTATATACGGTATATGCCTAGTATAACCATATCAAAATAGATGTCACTAGGGGCATATTGGGCTTCTTATATTTGTACTCGAACCTCACTTTGTTGATGTGATGCCATTTCACTCAGTATTATTATTACTACTACTAATAATAAAATGAATATACCCAGAGACATAACAAGGAGGCGACATATGTGCACTAAAAGATATGCAAGAAGCACAAAATCGAAACCACTGAGAGATGATATGAGCACCAACCAGACACAGTTACCCAAAATAACGATGTAACTATCCTCTGGGACATGCCAATTCAAACTGACAAGGAAATAAAAGCCAAGAGAACTGATATTATCATAAAAGACAAGAAATTCAGTAAGTGTATGCTTATTGACATAGTACTACCACTTGAGAGAAAATCTTTCATAAAAACTATCGAGAAATTGTCCAAATACAAGGACATGGAGACCGAGGTTAACAGGATGTGGCTAATGTAGACAGAGACTGTACCAATAGTAATCGTTGCCCTGGGCCTCGTGCAAAAAGGAATGGACAATTTTACTAACAGTGTCCCAGGTAACATCAACATACAAGTTGCCCAGGTGATCGCCCTACTAAAAACATCCCATATATCAAGAAAAGTACTATCTATTAAATCACAATTCTCTTATAGGGCCTAAGGACCATAGTTTGGACCCGGCTCGACGGGAAACAAAGTAGGAAACATATAATAATAAGAGTAATATAATAATAATAATGATAGTGATAATAATATTAATAATAATAAAAATAATAATAGTAATAGTAATAATAAGTAACTGTACCAGTGATAATTTCACAGTTATTCTATTATATCCCATTACCTGCCATGAGCCCCATTTGGGGATTTGTTAAAATTAAACTCACTACATGTTATTCCTTGTATTTTCATTGAATTGCTTACATACATTGCATTTGCAGAGGTCTATTTTACAGCACTTAGCCTTTAAAGTTTTTATTATTAGCCGTAAGAAGACACTTTCTGTTGTAATTTTACATTTCACGAGTAGAAAAATAATGACTATTTTGAAAAGTATTTTTTTATTATTTCTAATCAATATTATTTTTTGATGTTTTATACACATATATATTTGATGTTCTAGTTTCTATAAAAACGACAATGGTAACGACTGAAATTAAACATAAGGAATAAATAAACTCCTAAGACACCTGTCTGGGCCAAAAATGCGCATTAAAAAAATTGGCAGTTAATGGGTTAATTTTTTGATGTGTCATAAAATTATATTATATAATTACTTATAAGTAATAACTCTTCTAGCTTTACTCTTTTGGTTCTTAATAAACATACCGCTGTACGGGACTTCGTCTTCCTAAGAGTTTTACGGACATTGAGATCGGGATTAACAGCATGTGAAGAATAAAGACTGACACTGTACCAATAGTAATCGAAGCTCTGGGCATCGTGAGAAAGGGAATGGACAATTTTACTAACAGTCTCCCAGGTAACACAACATACAGGTTGCCCAGAAGATCGCCCTACTAGGAACATCCCATAATACTAAGAAAAGTGCTATGAAATAAATGACAACTCTCCTATATGGCGTAAGGACCATACTTTGGAGCCCGCTTTACAGTGTCGACCAGCTTTGACCCATCTCCCCCTTTTTCGGCCTTGTGCCACAATTATTGTATTCAATCAGTAATAAATCGTAAACAAGCGAACGTCTCTACAAAGACTTATAATTTTTGTAGATTTATATATTTT
>OZ038514.1:35201996-35206996 GCA_964036315.1 Acanthosepion esculentum
TTTTTATTGTCCCAAGCGCTTTTGGTCACTTCTCTAGCCATTTGAAAACACCATGGAAAATGGTGCTTGGGGCTATAAAAATTATGGAAAATCAATAAGACAAATTGGTATAAAATTTTATACCAATTTGTTTTGTCCACAGAATTGATCTGGGAATTTAACTGTATTGTCGACATGAAAAAAAAAAAAACAAAAAAACTATGTATAAAGGAAATTTACATTAACCAGAAAAAGGCTTAGACAGAAGCGTCTATCTTTTTAAATCTGAATTTTTTAATATAACTATAATAACAAAGACATTTTCGATTTGATTTTTGGCTTGAAAAAGTCGGAAGACGAAACGTGTCGGAAAAATCTAAGATTTTTTTCAATTGTCAATTTATACCATATATATATATATCATCTGTTTTCGTATGAATGATTCCCGTAATATATATATATATATATATATATATATATATATATATATATATATATATATATATATATATATATCAAATATGTGGTGCAGTTCAATTTATATTACAATGAATCGTTCATACGAAAAGTAGATTAGTATAATTAATGATATAAAATGTCGAAATCCCTTCGCTAACAAATCATGAATCCAATGAATGTTATGATCCTTGTTTTTAAAAATTATAAGCTGTATAAGGTAATTCTATATATATATATATATATATATATATATATATATATATATATGTGTGTGTGTGTGTGTGTGTGTGTGTGTGTGTGTGTATGTATGGAGTGGGTAAGCACATATGAGAGCCGTTGGTGTCTGTCAGATTTTAATTGAAATCAGCTCAGCAAACATCCAGAAACCTCAAAAAAAAAAAAAATTAAAAATAAAGACCATATAAATATCGCAGACATACGTTGTCTTTCGGATAATAATACCACACACACACACACACACACACACACATACACACACACACACACACACACACACTCACACACACACACACACATATATATTAATTTTAAGATTGCTGTCATAATGAAGGTCTAAAATAAATTTTCTTTTCGCTTTTATGACGTCATCAAATGGAAAACAAAATGTTCAAGGACAAATTATCCAATAAAACTTTTTTTACTTGATTAGTGATTGACTTACACAATTATAAATATTATCTATCTATCTATCTATCTATCTATCTATCTATATATATATATATATATAAATATATATACTGACTAGAGTTCAAAAGTTTGAAGCTACCAACAGATTTAGAGTCATTGAAAGAAATGGAATCAATTATGAAACGTATACTTCGAGAAATTTTGCAAGGAATGCCAAAAATTTGTGCTGCATTAATCAAAACTAAAGGAGGATATTTTGACGAGACCAAAATTTAAACATAGAATATTATTTTTTCTTTTTGTCATGATAAAATTTCTAATAATCACTTTTTTTAAATAAGTGTAATAATTTTCTTATATTTAAAATATAACGTCTGTTCTATATAATATAGAACAACGACTTTTTGGGAAAATTTTAAAAATTACCAGAGGTCTCCTGAAACTTTTGAACCTTAGTATACACACACACGCAAACGCACAGACACACACACACGTATATATATATATATATATATATATATATATATATATATATATATATATATATATATATATATATATGTATATATATATGTATATATATATATGTATATATATATATATATATATATATATATGTTTGTGTATATAAGAATAATAGTGTCAGTACTATATAAACAATGAGTGTAGAGACGTTTGTCGAAAGCGATCTGAGTAAGAAGGCTGCAGAACCAAAAACCATACGTATATATATATATATATATATATATATATATATATATATATATATATATATATATATATATATATATATATATATATATATATATATATATATATATATATATAGTTGCAGGACAACTCAACATCGTCGACGAAGCACCGGGACAACTCAGGACTGAGAAAATTCAACACCAGAAAAAATAACATTTTTTTATAACCGAATAAAAGTAATTTATTAAGGATTTAAAACTGTAATTAGTGAATATTTTTCTTCAAATAAGGCTTTTGCAAAGGCATTATATAAAAGATGAACTTGTTTTTTATATTTCATTATTTTTAATAAAGTTAATCGTAAAGAAATTTATTTTTAATAAAATAAATTAACATAAAAATAATTCAATGAAACACACTTGTTTTTAATTATTTTTTTAAAGAAAATAAATCGAAAAATGCAAAACAAAATGAAGTAGTTTTTTTTGTTTTTATTTATTTTTAATAAAGTAAATCGTAATGTATTTTATTTTTTATAAAGTAAATCAACATTATAAAATACTTTTATAAAAATTAATTGAATAAAACACATAAAAATTAAGAAAAACTAATTAAATTTATTTAATTTTGTTAAATATTAAAAAAATTACTCAAAAAATTGTATGCAATTTCTTGATCTGCCTTCATATACCTTCATCCGACCCTCAAATAAATTTTTGTCGACTTTTTATAAACAAATGAAATTAATTAATGATCACGTTAAAACATAACTTTTAAAAACCGAATAAAATTAATTTAAGAAGCATTAAAACCGAAGAAAAATTGAATTAAATTTTAATTTAAAAATTTACTGAAAATTTTATGCAATTCCTTTGAAATATTCAATGGGAGATCGTTGAGAAAAAAAGAAGTAATTTGCAAGATTCGGTCATCTGCCTTCATATACTTCTTCAATTTAGAAGGAGGGAAATGACCTCCAATTAAATAAATTATACTTCGATTTACTTTATTAAATATAATTAAAAAATATTCATTAATTAAGGTTTTAATCCATAATAAATTACTAACATCGATTATAAAAACAGTTATGTTTTTCTGGTGCAGAGTTGCCTCATTCCTAAGTTCCAGAAATTTTGTGGATTTGAATAATTTTTCATAATAATTCATATATATATATATATATATATATATATATATATATATATATATATATATATGAATTATTATGAAAAATTCATATATATATATATATATATATATATATATATATATATATATATTCGTCTATCATTTGGTTGTCACTCAGCTTCAGTCTTTTGAACAGAGTCGGAGAGATTAACTCCCTTGTCCCCTTTTAAGATTAGGTTTCCGGTACCTTTTAAAGTTTTTTTCATTCTCTTTCACTCCCACTAGCGCTTTGCGTCTTGTGGTGAATTGATCATATATATATATATATATATATATATATATATATATATATATATATATATATATATATATATATATATATATATATAATCAATATATATATATTAAAGAATATACATATTCCACATCGTTGGCAGTACTCGGAATTTCATGCCAACACCACCTGAAGATTGCGTTTGGGATGAAGTTGCGAGTAGTTCATTAATTCATTAAAATATATACTTTATAGCTCTGTGACATAACACCGGCCACTGTTTCAATAATACCAGCACTTTATGTGCAATTCACACACAGACACACACAGACACACACACACACACACACACACACACACACACACACATACATATATACATATATATATATATATATATATATATATATATATATATGTAAATGCTCTATAGAAAATAAACTTTATATGATTGTACTGGTTATTAATTCTCACCAGATGAACCAGTTGAAATTGTAGTTATATGTGAGCAACCTTTAATATCTTAACTACGATTTTACACACACAGACACACACAAACACAGACACAGACACACACACACACACACGTACGTGTGTGTGTGTATGTCTGTGTGTGTAAAATGTGTATATGTATATGCAATTTTATATATAGTATTTATATATTATATTTGCATAGTACTTATTGGAAAGCGCTCAATATCAGTGATAGAGTTAACATATGTAGTTGGATTGATGTGAGTTTGTGACCCTGTGTTTCACGCTTTCTGCGATCGTCAGACAAATGGCCACTGAAAGACTGAATGTTATAAAACTAAAATAACTTTTACAAATACGTTTTGTTTATTATTATTTTATTTTGAAATAAAATTAGATATTTTTTTTCATTATTATGTGTGAAAAACAACATTCCTCAAATGACCCTTATTTTCTTGTTCACAAATACAGGCCCTTTCCACAGCATTTTCAAAGACTGTACACAAGGTTTCAGCTCATACACGTCGGATTTCGCCTCGAATGTTCTTAAGTTTTTGAACTGTTCGAGGTTTATTTACGTAAGCCCGTTCTTTCAAGCAGCTCCACTAAAAGAAGTCTGGTGTCGTCAAATTAGGTGAACGCCAAGGCCTGAGAAATTCAGCATTTTTAAAATTATTCGTTCACCGTAAATTTCTCATAGGAGGTCCATTGTCTTCGACCGCTGAACATATAAAAATAATTCAAGCATTGTCCTATAGAGGGCTTCGTTGATTTTTTTCTGACTGACCTTCCTTATTTACAAAGAAATAGGGGCCGATAACTCTTTCAAACTTAAAACCCGCAACAAACTGCATTTTTGTGGATGCAATTGATCCTAATGTAATAATCTGGGATTCATAGTACCCCAAAATCTGTAGTCTTGTTTGTTGGCGTACCTGTTTAAACGTAAATTGGCATCATCACTCATTAGGTTGTTCACAAAGTTGCTGTTATCTCAGGCTAGAAGCTGAAATCGGATGACGTAGCGCAAGCGCTGTTAAATAATCTTGGGGTAATAAAGTTTGGACCATTTGGATCTTATATGGAAACATTTTTAAATCCAGTTTCAGAATCTTCTGAAGCGATGTTATGGCGATGCCTTGTTGAGCAAAGTGTCGACGGGAAGAAGCTGATGGATCCTCAAGGACACTCTGCCGTAGAGCTCACACCGCTGCGTCAGTACGCGCAGTGCGATTAGGAACTTTTCCCGGAAGATCGCCGATCGATCTAGTTCTTTCAAACCGGACGATTAGGTTCCGAATGTTATCGCTAGGAGATACTCTGGCATTAAAATGTTTGCTCTGAG
>OZ038514.1:35211996-35221996 GCA_964036315.1 Acanthosepion esculentum
ACCCATGATGATTGCCAGAAAGAATATATTGGAGAAACCTCAAGGAGATTATATAAACACAAAAGGAACATATTAAAAAATAACACATTAAACGCATTAGTTATTAACTGTCACGAGAGTGACCACAATTTTGACATAAAAACTGCTATTGTAATTAAAAGAGAAAGGTTTTTACACTTCGACACACACACACACACACACACACACACACACACACACACACACACACACACACACACACACACACACACACACACACACACACACACACACACACACACACACACACACACACACACACACACACACACACACACACACACACACACACACACACACACACACACACACATTATGTTAAGATCCTCTCTCCTATTACTATTTACATTTCACTCCCAATAAACGCGTCGGCAAAAAAACAAAACAAAAAAAAACAAGATTTTTTCCTATTGATATTCTTATACCAATTTGTCTTATCCACAGAATTTTTCTGTGAAATTTTACTATATATATATATATATATATATATATATATATATATTTAAAGTCATTTTTGATATGTTTAACGTTCTTTTTATAGATACAAGTATTTAAGTAAATGCTCTGTTTATAATAAATTACTTAAATACTTGTATCTATAAAAAGAACGTTAAACATATCAAAAATGTCTTTAAATAAATTGTCGGACTCCAATTCAATATATATATATATATATATATATATATATATAGTACAGGTAATAGATTCGTTGGTATATAATTCCTTACCGAGGCTTTTCAATACAAAAAAATAGTGTATTGAGTTTCATTAAATGTAAATTATCTATATATGCTCTATAATAATTATACTGAGTTCTCCTTGTGGATCAGTTTTAATATTTTTATTATAAGGTTTCACTTGGATTATTTACCCACGGATTTTTACCTATATATATATATATTTGTGTTATCAGCACTTCCAATAAATATGTCTGGTTCTACACAAGCCTTCACCACTCTAAACAAATCTTTTGTGTGGGTAGTCTGCAGTTCAGTTCTGTGTTCCTTCTTTGCTATTCCACCTGAGCAACAAGTCCACTGGCGAGAGAGTTAAGGCGACAGGGACAGGATTAAAAACTGAACTGAAAGACACTCATACGTCGAAAACGACGGGAGAGTCCCTTATTAGCGTAGGAATTTTATAAACCGGTTTCTGGCATCCATCTTGTTACGCAATACTATTTTTTTCTGGGGTAGATTTCTCGTTTGAAATCAATTGTCTTATTTCCATATTATGTCATTCAATATCTCTATCGGCCTTTTTTGAGAAATGCAATAAAATGGTAACCTGTGTACAATTGTAGGCGTTAATTCAAGAAAGACATTATTTTATTTGTCATATCAAAAGCTTTTTATTTATTCCATCTTCGATCTAAAGATCTAAAAGAATGCATTGATATATAATTCGATTCCAAAATGGTTGGCGTTACACATTGACTTGTCTGGGTTTGCTAAGGATGATGAGTTTTTAAAATAAAGATGAAAATGTTAACACTTTTATCATAATAATGAAGATTGAAAATTAACTATATATACTCGTGTATCATTCGACATTTGAAGACCTACTTTTGAAACTAATTTTACTGTAGTCAAATTAGCTCCAAAATTAGGTCTTTAAATTTCGCATGATACGCGAGTATATGAAGTAACTAAAAAAAAACTGATAATCAAAGGAAGGGTTGATAAAAAGTTGGGGATCAGTTTTGTATTGTTCTTTAGTACTAAACAAAACTCCCATTTATAGGCAATAGTAGATTCAGAGGTGAAATTTCAAAACATCATTATAGTTACCCAAATGAAAGGATGATAGAAGGTGAGGGATCAGTTTTGTATTGTTCTTTAGTATTAAACTCATCCCCCATTTCTTGGCCACTGTATATGCTAGCAATTTTTATAATCTAGACAGAATTTAAGTAACTTCCAAAAATATTCTTATAGGTTAGTTTGTTATATATATATATATACCATATATACTCTCGTATCATGTGAATTTTGAAGTTAATTTTAAGTGGGTTCGCATCATGCACGAGATATAAAATTAGCTTATGTACTGCTGGCCCTGGCTATACCGTTGGCCAAACTATAGATCCATTTACTGTAGTCAAAAAGTACAGCTGTATTTAAAATAAACATGATTTTGATAAACTGATGTTTTACTTAACTGTATCCAATAAGAATGCATGTAATATTCACATATTATTTATCGTCTTATAAAATACAAACATAGCGATAATGCATCTTTTCCATTGTTGACGTTTATAAGATGTTTAGCTGTTTCTCGTTCGGTTGTTTATGGCTGTATGTGTTTACGCAACGAGTATAGCCTTACTAACGATACTTTTATCATTCTCTTTTACATTTTAAATTTATTTAACTAGAAGATGGGATGAAGAGATAGAAGAAAAGAGGTTAGTCTATCGTAATTTGATCTCTCAAAAATGGAACTCGCATAATACACGAGATACTTGATAAAATCATTTTTTATAAGTGAACATTTGGGGGTCACAAGATACGCGAGATCACGCCTTACAAGAGTGTATACGGTATATCGTTTTCCCATATATATAAATCCTTCTCTTAAACGGCGTAAAATAAACTGTCATTTTTATATCTTTAAATGTTTTTTCATTACTCATTACATCTTCAGAAAAATTATATGGACATTGAAGCTTAGATCGAGGAACAGCATAATAAAAAAATATCCAAATGCTGAAGAGTGTTGTCTTTATTTTCTCCCGAAACTAAAGCAACTATACGAAGCTTAGAACGGTCCATGATCAAACATAATAGACATTCGTTGTCTGTTATATTTAACAATATATATATTTGAATAATGATCTGCTGCCCCAATATACTATATATATATATATATATATATATATAAAAGTGGACATGGAAGTCAGCACTTAGAGGCGACAGTCTGTTTCATGCTAATGCAATCGTCAGGCAACTCAGTTGCCTGACGATTGCATTTTCATGAAACAGACTGTCGCCTCTAAGTGCTGACTTCCATGTCCACTTTTATATTTACACACGCTCTATCTCTGATATTGAGCACTTTATCCCATAAATATAGCACACTTTAAGACTATATTTCTTCATATATATATATATATATATATATATAGTTGCGTCTTTGTGCAGTAATACATCTATATAATAAATACCCCAATACACTATGTATATATATATATATATATATATATATATATATATATATATATATATATATATATATATATATATATATATATATAGTTGCGTATTTGTGCAGTAATACATCTATATAATAAATGCCCCAATACACTATATATATATATATAGTTGCGTATTTGTGCAGTAATACATCTATATAATAAATGCGAATATCTCTGTGTCACACATAGTCAATTAAAGGGACATAACTCTCTAACTTTCAATAGTTCAAGTGAAAGAAACTTTAGATTCACAACTTTTCATTACTGCGATTGTTTTCGGCGATTTTTTTACGTGAATTTTTGCGACGAGATTATTTGTAACGATAACAATTTTTATAACTTGTAAATAATCGAAAATGATTGCGAAATCCAGCGAAAGTTACCCATGAAATTAAAATATTAGTTTGTACGGAAAGTAATGACCTACGTATATCAAATTGTCTTTAAATTAAGCAGCGGCAGAAGAATTAACGTTGAAATTTTAAAAGTCAAGCTTAAACCTTAATGCAATTCTTAAATGCAGCGATCTGTTTTCAGTTCTTCTGTAGTTTATTATTCCCTATTGCATACGGCAGCAGTATGCCTCGCAAAAAGAAATCTCCGCCAACAGAGGACCAGATTGCAATCAAAAGAGCCAAGTCTGCAGCGAGGAAAAGAAAGTCACATGCAAATGGCGGCCAGGAGAGCTTCCAATGCTGAGAATATATAAAAACATAGGGACCCTCAAACTCCTGAACAAGCCGAAGGCGCAATCAAGAGCCCTCCACTGGAGCTAGCTTAAATACAGCCCGATTGGTTGGCTTTTAGTATCTAATATATGTTATATTGTCAAGGTAGTTCTGTTAATTTTTCTATTGTGTTTGTCTTGTGTGAGAAGAAGAGGGTTCTTTTTGGGGCATATTGTATGGAGAAATTGTTAGTGATTGTTCGTTGCAATCGCTTGCGGCTAAAATATTAAACAAATTCAAGGGGTTGGATTGTGCTATTGCAAATGGTGTGTTGATTCCGATATGAGCACGTGTTTTTAATTTTCTGAACACAGCCAGTACCTTTAATAACATCAGCTAGGAAAAACGGCATTATGTCCCGGCTGTATACGAGAATTAAAGACTTGTCTACGTGTCATCAACCGACACTATATTTGCAATGGTACATGTAAGAATATATATATATATATATATATATATATATATATATATATATATATATATATATATATATATATATATATATATACACACACACACACACACACACACACACACACACATATATATATATATATATATATATATATATATATATATATATATATATATATATATATAAGAGATAACGATATATGTTTTTATATATCAAGAACAATATTGGGGAAATTGTATAATAAAGTATAAAAAGTTTACTTGTTACGCATTTCGTTCTTCAGGACATCATCGAACTAAATTTGTTATGTTGATAGAACTACACATGCGCACGAACGAGTGTGCTGAGGAGTGGATAGCGGCTTGCAGTGAGATATCGGAGAGCCGAGTTCGAATTCGATTCGAATCTATTGCATTCACTTACGAAGAAAAAGAGAAAGTTATTAATTCTCTTTTTTTCCCTCCAGCTATGGGTAAATAGCAGTACAGACTGGTTTCTATAACCTTGGATGGTAACTGTTCTAGGAGAAGGACTCTGAATTCAAAACCTGCGGAGGGTCGTTTGGCGACCTTGTGACACGTAGTGCACCAGGCCTCTATATTCGGCCCTTCAAAACGTGTGCTTGGTTCTGCACAAAGACTTCACCACTATAATCAAATCATATGTTCTGTTGTCTGGGCTGTCGGTTCCTAGGAGCTGAGCTGCTTGAGCCTCGTACGTCGAATAAATCGGGAGAGTCCACCACTATATATATACCAACGGATTTTTAAAATTTACCATCTCTCTCTCTCTCTCTCTCTCTCTCTCTCTATATATATATATATATATATATATATATATATATATATGTGTGTGTGTGTGTGTGTGTGTGTGTGTGTGTGTGCAGGTATGCAGAAAAATAGGAAAGAACACGTTAGGTAAATAATCCGGAGTTCCTTAGTATTTTTGCTTTTATTTTTAAAAAGACAGTGCTCCATACAGAAGTAGAGCTTATATTATAATATTTAAAAAAAAATATGATTCCTTCGCTACATAAGAGTTCTCATGTTTCAAAAGCGAGAGCCGAGACCCTCAATATAATTTTTGAAAATAAGTTGAATTAAGGTGTCTGGTCTCGCTTCCTCGTCAAGCGAGAATTTGGGAATTGAAACATGAGAACTCTTATGTAGCGAAGGAATCATATTTTTAAAAAAAATATTATAATATATATATATGTATATATATATATATATATATATATATGTGTGTGTGTGTGTGTGTGTGTGTGTGTGTGTGTGTGTGTGTGTACATATATGAATTTGGATCAGATATAGCTGAAACATAGATTGGAATCCAATAGAATGATAAGATAAAGAACAAATGGAAAACGTTTATAAATTTGTTTGAGGTCCCATAGCTGGGGCCCTAACTGGTGCTACCACCCAAGGTTAGTGTGGACTTGGGAAGAACAGTAATTAAGAAGTGGATCCATGCTCCTCTAAACCTCCAATCTCCCGTTCATAGACCTTGCTGCCGGATGTAGTTTATCATCATAACCAGGACAAACGATGCACACAACAAGGCCACACACTTCCCAGATATTTAAAATTCTGTATTTGTTTGATTTTTGACAATTCACCATTACCATCAGTAAGCACAGAATTTGTTTAAAAAAACGAAATATTTAAATACAATTCCATGGGTTTTTATTCTTGTTGTCCCATCATATTGCTGTCACGTGGAACACAAAACTGACCAATGGCATCTAAATGCTGACTGAGTAACCTATCGTGTAGAATGACTAACCTTTTCTACACTTATTATTGAATCATGGATACGTCCATCTGCTATGAGTAGAACGTCTAATCATGGAACAGAGGCAAAAGCGTAGGTCGTAAAGGAAACGCGATTTCCAGTCGTATGCTTATCGCAATGAATTACTGTATCTTCAATCCATGTGATTAAACCTTTGAGCCCTGACCACTGCTTTACCTGTGGTAGAGAAAAATGACGTAATACTCAGCCATCGGTTGAACAGTGGTAGAGAAAAATGACTTAATGTCTAGCCACCGGTTGAATGGTGGGTAAACGCTTGTGAGTATTTTTATATCTACCGTGAAACATTAGATACCAGTTATTTGAGAATTGTGACTCAGGAGCTCAGGCAGAAGGGTTAAAATTGTTCAGGAACGCAGGGCGCAAAGGATTAAACCCTTCTTTACTCAAACATTTGTTTTCAGTGTTTCCTTACAGTTTTACGAACAAGCAGCTATATATAAGCTTATCACCCCAAGCCACTAGCACGCAAGGGGTTACAGAAGGTTTGGAGGAAGAGCAGATAGGAGTGGTAAAGGAGAGGATGTGGAGAAAGACAGTGGATCGATCAAGGCAAGGGGGTTACAGAAGATTTGGAGCGAGGGCAGATAGGAATGAAAGGTGAAAGGATGTGGAGAAGGGAAGTGGATAGATCAAGGCAACTGGAGATGTCGATTGACGTTACACTTAAATAGTTGGAGATTGTATTTGTCAGGGAAACAGGAATAAGGAAGGGAGTTCCACAGGCGAGATGTGCGAGACATGAAGCTATTGGAGTAGAAGAGACGTCTACATCTAACAGTTTCAACAGTGAAGGGGTGGGAACGGGATGCCAGCCTCGTAGGACGTTTAAATTCATGAGGCCTAGGAACCAGCGAAAGCAGCCCATCGGAGCAATTACCGTGAAAGTATTTGTAAAGAAGACAGAGCGAGGCAACGTCGCGTCTGTGAGAGAGCGACTGCAGACGAGATGACAGATCAGGGCCAATTACATTGCATATCCGTCTCTGGATCTTATCAAGAACCCTGAGGCAAACAGCAGGGGCTCCAGACCATATATGGCAGCAATACTCCATGCAAGGGCGAATGGTCGATTTATAGATTTGGAGGATCGATTCCGGGGAGAAAAATTTCCTGGCTCGGCACAGGGAGCCAACTTTCCTTGCGGTGGATATATATATATATATATATATATATATATTGTAAATTAACTGATTTAAAATATGTTTTTTTTCACTATAATAACCATGTTTCAAAAACTGAAGCTAAAAACTATTTATGCTCTATAAAGTTACATTGAGCACTGTTTTGTAAAAATAAAAATAAAAAATATCAATAAGAACACTGGATTATATATCTTACTGTTCTTTCTTTTTATTTATATATACATATACATACACACACACACACACACACACACACACACACACACACATATATGTGTGTGTGTCTGTGTGTGTGTGTGTGTGAATGAGATAACGATATATATTTTTATATATCAAGAACAATATTGGGGAAGTTGTATAACAAAGGGTAAAAAGTTTACTTGTGACGCGTTTCGTCCTTCAGGACATCATCGGACTAAATTTGTGTTGGTAGGACTACACATGCGCATGAACGAGGGTGCTAGGGATTTTAGAATTGTTTTAGAATTTTAAAAACTTTCTCCACTTTGTCATATATATATATATGTATTTAAAGACATTTATATATATTATGTTTAACGTTCTTTTTATAGATACAAGTATTTAAGCAAATGATCTGTTTTTTTATAATAAACAGTATTAAATAACATTTACCGGCCTGAATGTCCGGTAAATGTTATTTAATACTGTTTATTATAAAAAACAGAGCATTTGCTTAAATACTTGTATCTATAAAAAGAACGTTAAACATAATATATATAAATGTCTTTAAATAAATTGTCGGACTATGTCCAATTCTAAAATATATATATATATATGTATATATATATATATGATTTTGGATCAGGTATAGATCAAATATAGATTTGAATTTTGACAGAATGGCAAGAACAAATAGGAAACGTTTATAAATTTGTTATGTAGAACAACTAACCTTTTCTACACTTCTTATTGAAACACGGACACATCCATTCGCTATGAGTAGATCGTCCGATCATAGAACCGAAGCAAAAACGTAGATCGTAAATTCTTAACGCTTTTCAGTCGCAATGAACTACTGTATTCTCAATTCATGTTCTCGCGTGATTAAATGCCTCTTCACTCAAACTTTTGTGTCCAGTGTTTTCCTTACAGTCTTACTAATAAGCGGCTATAAGCATTGTACGAACTTTATAACACAATCTAATCAGAGGGTTTATACATGTGCAGTATGGTTCCTCTCTTTGGATTTTGTCGAGAATTTCGATATATATATATATAGAAGGAGCACCAGATCAAATATGGCAGCTGTTGTGTAGACGTACTGACTAAGCTTCTCTACACCTATAATTGAAATTAATCGAATTAAGTTGGTGAATGCTGCCATAATCCTTGCCTTCAGGTCATCTTTGGTGTTATAAGGAGATTTTTTGGTCTCTTACTCAACTGCGCCCCACACATAATAATCAAGGGGGTTGCAGTCTGGGGAGTTAGGTGGCTAGATCTAAGGTGTGATGTGGTCGCAGAAATTGTCTGACAGCCATGATTGTGTGGCATGGTGCAGAGTCCTGTTGCTAGACATAGGTTCTTCCAGCAGCCGCCCTCTTTACCTAGTCCGGCACTACCCGCCCAAGGCAATTGATATAGACCTCCGTGTTGGGTCTGCGGCCTTCGTCAACAAATTCGGGAGTTCTTTTCTTATCAGAACGATCAGAGTTTTCTGAGCTGCCGTACCTTCGGAATCACCATTAGACTCGTCCTTCTCTTTCCGAATCCTCTGCACTGTACTCAGATTGACGCCCAAACACTCTGAAATGTTCGTATTGGATCTTCTGGTTCGAATGCCAAACAGTACAGCATGCCCTTTCCAAATTTATGGCGGATTGAATTGCTTTATGGTGGTCTTTTTTCACAGACAATTTACCCATCGCACCCTATATATATATATATATATATATATATATATATATATATATGTATATATATATATATATATATATATATATATATATATATATATATAGGTATGTATGTATGTGTATATATATATATATATATATATATATATATATATATATCCAAAAGAGAAGGAACAGATGGAGTAAAAACCCACAGTTTATAGTTGTTTCCACATTTTTAGTTTTACCTATTGCCCCATTTAAGAAGCTTCCTGAGTATATTAAAAATTAAAAAATAAATAAATCCGTTTCTGATAAATTTGTCTAATTCAACAAATCGGCAAATCTTACTTAGCTACATCAAGAATACATTTGTCGCTGAAATGCTTCCCTGGTGTCGTTGAATGTCATGCTTAAGCATCAGTTTTCTTGACATGTAATAATAATAATTTTATATTTTAGCGTAGACCTGACGTTCATTGGTTAAACTAGACATACCAATAAATATATTTTTAATTCTGACCTTATGCCCCCCCTATTAACTTACGAAAGAGGTTAAGATTTTTTAAAAAAATTTCCCTTATAAATCATTTTACCATTAGTTATCTACCATCGTTTGAAGAGAGAGCATCTTAGTACTGAAACATGAAAGTTTTTGTGTAGCGATGTAAAATGTTTTTATTGTAATTTATTATAATATATATATATATATATATATATATATATGGGCATCAATTTTTTATTGATGCATGTTTCATCAAATAATATAGACAAGTTGTTTAGGCATCTATGCCTGGCCGCGTACA
>OZ038514.1:35224496-35231996 GCA_964036315.1 Acanthosepion esculentum
TATATATATATATATATATATATATATATATATATATATATATATATGTATATATATATATATATATATAATGAATACAGAATCCTTAAAAATCCATTCAGGTGATAGTTTATTTCGTGAACTCAGACGTCCATCTCTTCAGACCAAATGTTTTGTAAAATTTGGTCTGAAGAGATGGACGTCTGAGACTACAAAATAAACTATTACAAAAAAATTGGTCTGAATGGATTTTTAAGGATTCTGTATTTATTATTGTATTTGCTCTGTTCATACATTGAGCACTCTTTGGATTTATATCCTACTTGGAATGATCACTACTAATCAAGTGATATTATCTCTCTCTCTCTCTCTCTCTCTCTCTCTCTCTCTCTCTATATATATATATATATATATATACATTGGGGATATTGTATGACAAAGTGGGAAAATGACGCGTTTTGTCCTTCAGAACTTCGTCAACTACACATACTGTTATTGATATATAAAAATATATATCGTTATCTCATATATATATATATATATATATATATATATATATATATATATATATATATATATATATATATATATATATTATAGTAAAAAACGAAAGAATATATAACCGGTGTTCTTATTGATATTTTTATTTTTTACAAAACATTGCTCAATGTAAATTTACAGAGCATAAATATTATAAATTAACTCATATAAAATCATTAGTTCTGTTTCATCTTCAAAAATTTTATCTTCAAAATTCGCTTGTAGTTGAAACAGAACTAATGCTTTTAATTTAATTATATAATTGAATTTGAAGTGTTTTTTGTTTCTGTTTTTGAAACATGGTAATTCCTGTGTAGCGATGGAACCATATTTTTAAATCAGTTAATTAAAAAAAAATATATATATATATCGGGAAGAGGTTTTATTATAAAATTAAAGCCTTATGGCATTAAATTGGGGTTATATGAACAATGAAATGTTAATAAATATAAAATTATATATATATATATATATATATATATATATGTTAATTTAAAACTAAAATTATATATATATGTGTGTGTGTCTGAATATCATCATGCTAACTTCGAGAAAGTTGCCCTGAATAGAAATAACTGGAGATATTTGTGCCATGGTTGTATATCAGAAATTTCAAAATCCGTCGTATTGACCGGTTAAGTGACGAAAGACAACGGCGAAAAGCGTCAGCAAATATTCATGTGATTTTGTCCCGAGATCGTCGCTGTTGAGCAAAATGTGGACTTGTATGCAGGTCACTAGCGGGACTGAAGTGTCACATATGACAACAAACATAAAAACTGAATGAGAATATCCGTTCCTCATGAGTCAAAATCGACCAGAGAGGCAATTATCCAGCTAGATAAGAAAAAAAAAAAGTTAAAAATTCCCAGCATCCCTCGTTCGTGCGCATGCGTAGTCGCACCGACATAACAAATTTAGTCCGATGAATTCTTAAACGATGAAACGCGTCACAAGAAAACTTTTTGCACTTTGTCATACATTTTTTCTCCATATATATATATATATATATATATATATATATATATTATAAGAGATTATAATAAAAACATTTTTAAATCGCTACACAAAAGCTTTCATGTTTCAATACTATTTTTGTACTTTCTCAGGCGATTAGAGGTAATGATTTGTTTTTAAATTTCCCTAAGGAATCATTTCATTTTATCACCAGTTACCTACCAACGCCTGAGGAAGTACAATGATAGTATTGAAATATGAAAGCTTTTGTGAAGCGATTTAAAAATATTTTTATTATAATTTCTTATAATAAAAATATAATAATAATATTTTTCCTCTACTTTACATTGAGTACTTTGCGTAAAAAGTAAATGCTTTTAAAATTTTTAAAAATTTAAACCTCAGCGTCTTGACTGCACGTCCAAAAGAATTTCTTACTGTTAACAATATCACATTTCTAAAAAAACATCTTTCGGATTACATTTTATCTTTCGATGTCCTGTTATTACCTGAATGTAAAAAACTTACCTATTTCCCTAAATGACGATGATTGTATGAAACAATTGAAAGCTAGTAGTAAAAAAAAAAGACCTTATAAAACCGGAATTTATAAACAAGGATCATACTATTCATCAACGGATCCGAGGTTAATGTATTTTATTATTAAAAATTGTTTGCGAGAGTGATTCTTGCCATTTATATCATTAACTTCATTATCTGCTTTTTGTATGAATGATTCACCTAATATATATATATATATATATATATATATATATATATATATATATATACAGTGTAACCCGGATATAAGAGAGTTGTCGGGACCGGAGAAGAAGTATCTTATATCCGGGTTTGGTCTATTATATATACATTAACACAGGCTCTAATTTGGGACCAGAGAAAATCTCTCTTACATCCGGTTTTCTCTTATACCCGGGTCTATTATATCCGGGTTACACTGTATATATATATATATATATATATATATATATATATATATATATATATATATATATATATATTACATGAATCATTAATACAAAAAGTAGATTAGTAAAGTTAATGATATAAAATGGCGAAAAACTTCTTCGTAAACTAGATTTTTAAAGTTGCATTAACCTACAAACCACTCGATGAATGTTATGATTCTTGTTTTTAATAACTACAAGTTATATAAGGTCTTTTTTTAATCTGCTAGTATTATTTTTATAAACACACACACACACACACACACACACACACACACACACACACACACACACACACATATATATATATATATATATATATATGTTTAGAAAATAGCATGACAAATTGGAAAAAAACGTTTTTGTGACTCGATTCATTCGTTACGATTTCATTGGACTGGACTTTGTTGATGTTGTCTGTCCAATGAAATCTTAATGGATGAAAAGCGTCACAATACATTTTTTCCCATTTTGTCGTACTATTTTTCTTAATATTGTCTGTTGATATATAAAATTATATATCGCTATATGCATATATATATATATGTATATGTAAATATAAAAGTGAACATTGAAGTCAACACTCAGAGGCTACAGGTTGTTTCATGTTAGATGCAATTGTCAGGCGGCCTGTTGATTTCACTGTTCACTTTTATATTTATATTTACACACGCTCTATCTCTGATATTGAGCACTTTATCCCATAAATGTAGCACACCTTAAAACTATATTTCTTCATATATATATATATATATATATATATATATATATATATATATATATATATATATATATATATATATATAATAATGAATTTGGGCAGCAACCTTTTTTTCAGGCATATTTCGTTGAATGACAGACAAGGAAAATTTAACTTTCTATTTTTTAAGTAAGTATTCCATTACGAGGACTATTGGATTTTTCGGATACCAACATTTCTGATGACAAAATAAAAAATCGGGACTTATTAATTCCCCTAACACCTACAAACACGCACACAAAACTATAACTATATATATATATATATATATATATATATATATATATATATACAGGTTGAGATGGGAAGCTTTTCGCCATTTTATATTTTTAATTTCGCGCATGCGCATCGTTGGATTTGATTTTGACGACTTCACAGTATTGTAAGGTCAGTTGGGCAACGTCTGTGAAAATAAAAAGACCATGCCGCAATTCACTCTGCCAGAAATTTGGAAACGGCGTGCTGTACTGCTTGGCATTCGCGCCGGAAGCTCTCATACGAACATTTCAGAGTATTTGGGTGTCAATCTGAGGACAATGCAGAAGATTCGGAAAGAGTTGAATGAGTCTAATGAAGTTTTCATTACTGCGATTGTTTTTGGCGGTTTTTCACGTGATTTTTTGGGACGAATTTTTTTTGTACGATAACAATTTTTCTAACTTGGAAATAATTTGGGAATAATCGAAATTTATTGCGAAATTCAGTGAAAGTCACCCATGAATTAAAAATAATTGCTTGTACAGAAAGTAAGGACCTACGCATATCAAATTGCCTTTCAATTAAATGGCGGCAGAAGAATTATCGTTGAACTTTTAAAAGGTAAGCTTAAAAATTAATGCAATATTGAAATGCCGCGATCAATTTTGAGTTCTGTAGTTTATTGTTGCCTATCGCATCTATTCCTCCCTACCTATTGTGATGAAGGCCCAATCAAGAGAACTCCGCAGCAGCTAGCTTAAATGCCGCCAGATAGGGTTCAATCCCTCAAAAATCTCTTCTAACTGTAATATATCCCTTTGATATATGTAAAAATATCTCCTCTGTTTGTTTTTTGTTTTTACCTTTATGGATCTGACTGACTTTACTTCAGAAATTGCTTATCACTGCATCCTCACCTGAAATTAAAAACGTTCCATAATAACCCGTGGCATGTTGTCTCTTCTATGTCCTATATCAATCATAGTGAAACTGCGGCTGTGTGCCACATGCAACCAGTTTGGTCTTCCTGAATGGCCCATTTAATTTCATAAGGAAAAATAACGATTCTTAAAATTTTGTTTCATTCTCACTTGTTCACTCACACACTCTCTCACACATAAACAATGATTAAGTACAATGTTTCTTGAAATTTGTAAACATTCGATTGAAAGTAACGTTTTCATCATTTTATTTAACCTATTGGCGATTTTTAACTAAGGAAGATCATATGTGTAAACTTCATTTACTTTTGTAAATATTACATTTTCTTTAAAAAGGAAATGTTTTTATTTTCCAAAAGATGAATTAGAAATAAATCACACGCAGTGACAGGTGTTAGTCCCACTGTCATTAGTGATGACATTATAGCAAGACTTCATGTAATTAATTACAAAAAAATCTTTTCTCCAAAGAAAAAAAAAAATCCTCAACGCATATGGTCTTTTTTCGTAAAATTAGCTGAGGTACCTACTATGAAAAAAATGATCTTGAATCTTTTTAATAGTGCGACCCGCTTCGTGATGAGACTTAGGTCATGCGGCCCACTGCTCGAAAAAGTGGCCCAGACATGGTTTAAAATAAACGGAGCGTCTACTCAAATGCGGGTATCAACAAAAAATAATCTCTGAAGTAATAAAAATATCTCGCATCAAAGATAATGAAATCCATGAATTCCAAACATAGACACACAGACTCTCTCTCACGCACACACACACACACACACACACACACACACACACACACACACACACACACAGACACACAGACACACACACACACACACACACACATATATATAATTTTAGTTTTAAATTAATATATATATATATATAGATATATATATAATTTTATATTTATTAACATTTCATTGTTCATATAACCCCAATTATCCGAGTTTAATTTTATAATAAAACCTCTTCCCTTTAAGACAAATGATTAGTGATAAAATTAATTTTATGCTTACACAATTTCAATAAATACTAGATTCGATTTGGATAACATCTATCTATCTATCTATCTATCTATCTATCTATCTATCTATCTATCTATTTCACTCTTCAATATTTATCTATATATCTATCTACCGTAGTATTTTCATATCTATCTATCTATCTATCTATCTATCTATCTATCTATCTATTTCACTCTTCAATATTTATCTTTATTTCTATCTACCGTAATATTTTCATATCTATCTATCTATCTATCTATCTATCTATCTATCTATCTATCTATCTATCTATCTATCTATGGCTTTTCATATCTATCTATCTCACTCTTTTCATGTCTATCTATCTATCTATTTCACGCTTCAATATTTATCTATATATCTATCTACCGTAGTATTTTCATACCTATCTATCTATCTATCTATCTATCTATCTATCTATCTATTTCACTCTTCAATATTTATCTATATATCTATCTATCTACCGTAATATTTTCATATCTATCTATCTTTCTATCTATCTATCTATCTATCTATCTATCTATCTATCTATCTATCTATCTATCTATCTAAGTTTATTTATTATATCTCTTCCTCCCTCCCTCCCTCCCTCCCCTCTCTCTACCCTGTTTGCAATTTTTCAACGTAACTGACACAGTATTTTAAATTACACCATAATATTAGCAGATGTCAGAGAAATTACAGCTAAACTAGATTTTGTTGAAATAATTTTTTTCTGATGACGCCGGTTCATAGTTGAAATATGTCAAAATAGATAATGAATCCGATCCGCGGCAGAAGAACCGAACCATATGTAAATAATCCTTTCGATTTTGACAGCTACTACGTTTAGTATGTACGTTATATATATATATATATATATATATATATATATATATATATATATATATATGTGTGTGTGTGTGTGTGTGTGTGTACGTACGTGTGGGTGTGTGAAATGTGTATGTATATAAATATAAATATAAATATATATATATATATATATATATGCAATTTTTTATATATATTATTTATATATTATATATGCACGGTACTTATTAGAAAGCGCTCAAAATCAGCGATAGAGCTAACATAGCAAATAGCGGGAAACCGTGGGTCACAAACTCACATCAATCCAACTATATATATATATATATATATATATATATATATATATATATATATATATTCACTAAAGATCTATGTCAATCATTTCAATATTTATGTCTTTTTCTGTCTATCTATCTATCTATCTATCTCGGTCTTAGTAAATTAAAGTACCTGAAGACAAAAGGGATATATGTTCGATTCCTGTCGGAGGCATAACTTTCCTTTTCGATCCAGGCCGATTGTTATTCGTTTTACTGTATGGTAAAAAAAGTGATAGCAAATAAAACAATATAAATTCTAAAAATAACGATTATATATATATATATATATATATATATATATATATATATATATATATATATATATATATAATCAAAAGACGATATTTTCAGACAGTTTCTTTTTATCATGTATGTTCATTTTCTAGCGAATCTAACATGATGAATAAAAAACAAGAACCTGTATTTATTTCCGTATCTACACTTGCCCTAATAAAATTCCTCAAAGAACGAAAGAATTGGCATAAACGGTTTTCCTCTTCTCTTTTCTTTCACATACATACACACATACACAACACAACACAACACATACACGCACACACTCGCATTAATACTTCATACGTTATTATAGTAGAAAGTTCGTATTTTTAAATAGATGCCCCATTTTTATTTATTAAACGGTGTCGGTCTGTTCAGTCGAGAAATCTTAGTAAAGAAAAAAAATGTTGTCTGAAAGAGATCGATCCGAGAACATTTTCTTTTTACTCATATTTCTTGAATGCGCAGGCCGATGTAATAATACACAAAGTTTGGTAAATAAAAATGTCGCTTCTATTTCAAATACGCCGTGCCCACTATAACAACATTTGACGTAATAAAAATGTTCGATTAAAATAAATCCATTAAATCTTTAGAAATATATATATATATATATATATATATATATATATATATATATATATATATATACACTATCCCTGACCGATAGTTCGTGCACAAGGCAATTTTATTTTCAAGTGCTGATTGCAGATTGGCCGTTAC
>OZ038514.1:35236996-35251996 GCA_964036315.1 Acanthosepion esculentum
TAATTGTTCTAGCGAGAACAAGCTGGCTAACTATTACACCACCTCGAGGTGGCCAAGACCAAGTCTGTATATACAAAAACAATTGCTGCGCAAACGTGACCCAACACACACACACACACACACACACACACACACACACACACACACACACACTAACACACACACACATACACATACACATACACATATATGTGTGTGTGTGTTTGGGCAGCAACCCTTCTTTTCTACAGGTTTCATTGAAGACGACTGTTTTTTGCTTGTCTTAATATAACCCCCCTTTTTTATAGCAGTAGACATGTTTTAATTGCAGATCAGTTAGCACATTGTAGACATATTCATAATTGATAATTATTAAGTATTATTCATATACATAATTCTTATTATAAAGAGTTTATTCACCCCCCCACACACACATATATATATATATATATATATATATATATATATATATATATATATATATATATATATGATAGTAAAAATATCATATTGCCCACGTATGCTTCTTATAATATGTAGGCCAACGAAAGTAATTCGAAATTCTCCGTTTAAATATGAATTTAGTCATACTCAATGAATACATTTCTCCAAAATGGATTCTACAAACCATCTGCGACCGTAATCGTGGCAAACAACTATTCCAAAACTACCAGAAACTCATCAGTAATATAAGACATTGTTTCCCGCTAGTCATATTTTATAATAGATGATTTAACTCCATTTTATTTCACGTTGAGAAAGGATACAGAACTATCCCAAAATTGCGACTTTTAACTTCTTTAACATACAGACGGCCATTTTGTCCTCGGGGGAAAAAATTCCCTGGACGTGTCAATGCAAATACATTTGTTAAAATAAATAAATTCCCACCTTGTTCGGGATTCATATATATATATATATATATATATATATATATATATATATATAGTTAATGAAAAACTAGGTAATCCGCATGGGTAGCATCAAGGAGGATAAAATCCAGAGAGCTCAATGTAAATCAGAGCTAATAATTTAAATAAAAACAGTCCACTTTACTGTTCCATATAATAAATTATTCCACCACAGCCCTTTTAAAGGACCGCGGATCATCAGACTTGGAAGTAAAGTCTGATGATCCGCAGTCCTTTAAAAGGGCTGTGGTGAAATAATTTATTACATGGAACCTTAAAGTGATATATATATATATATATATATATATATATATATATATATATATATATATATATATATATATATATATATATATATATATATATATATATATATATATATATATATATATATATATATATATATATATATATATATATATATATAAAAAAGACATTTTTATGTTTATACATTCTTTTTATAGATGCAAAAATTTAAGTAAATGCTCTGTTTATAATAAATAGTATTAACAACATTCACCGGCCTGAATGTTCGAGAAATTTTCATAGAAACATTCGTCTTCCGACGGGAATCGAACCCGTATCCTATACGGAACCGTCATATAGCCTGACGTGCTTTTACCGATTGAGCCACAGAAGAGCGTTTCGGTTAGCAAGGTCGATTTTACTACTTTTAAACTACAATACTCCATCATTCTATTATGATGTTTATTATAAACAGAGCATTTACTTAAATATTTGTATCTATAAAAAGAATGTATAAACATAAAAATGTCTTAAAATAATTGCCGGACTTTGTCCATTTCATTATATATATATATATATATATATATATATATATATATATATATATATATATATATATATATATATATTGGGATAACTACACATAACGAAAATTGCAACTTTTAACATCTTTTCTCATCAAGGTATTTTTTTAAGTGTAGACTAGATGTGGCACAAGGCCGAATATATGGGACACCCAGTGTGGATCGGAGTCACTATTCAGTCGTAATTGATCTAGCGAGACGAGCTTGTTAACCATTTCAAGAAGTCAAAGTTCCTCATCCTGCTTTGGTCAAAAAAGGCCTAATAATATAGAATAAATATCATTCTTCTTCTTTTTCTTGTTCTTCTTCTTCTTTATCTCTCGAATGTTTTTCATCGGCCTACTATATCTTCATATATTTCAATTCAGTGCCTGCAGGATTCATTAACACGTCGGAGAGTTTCCACTGTCATTTTACGCCATTTATATTTAGTTCTTTCTTTAAGTTCCTCCTTATTTCTTTGGAGCGTCTGGTAAACAACCGATTCCAAATGGCCCCACAGAAAAAAAAAACATTCAAGGGTTTGAGGTCTGGTCAACGAAATGGCGATACAACAAGACACTTCGACCTGTCCATTAACCCAGTGGTTCCTAGACCTTTTTCTCTTTTTTATTTACAAATAATCTCTAGGCTGGTAGACATTGTTTTCACTAAGAAAGGAGATGTCTACTCAAACACATGTTGTGGATATAAAAAAAATCATTAACTGCCCAATGCATGTGTGTGTGTGTGTGTGTATGTATGTGTGTGTGTGTGTGTGTGTGTTGGCGCGCACGCGCATGTGTGTGTGTGTAACATTCCGATATAATTATATATGATGAAAAATATGGAAAAGACAAAACAAAATCCGAATATGCAAGTTTACTGTTTTAATGTTGTTTTACTGTCGGCGTCAGACGTTTCGGTCTAGGAGACCATCTTCAGGACATGGTTATTAGAAACATACTTAGAATTAGACGATATTTAAGTCAACATGAAAACTCGATAGACACAAGACTAATCAGAAACAGAACAGCTGAAATTCTAAAGTCTCGTGTCTATAGTCTTTTCATGTTGACTTAAATATCGTCTAATCCTAAGTATGTTTCTAATAACCATGTCCTGAAGATGGTCTACTAGACCGAAACGCATATTCGGATTTTGTTTTGTCTTTTCCATATTTTTCATCATACCGTCGGATCTACATCCACATATTTACTTACATAAATATATATATACATAGGGCGAGGGTCAAAAGTCGCGCACCATAGGGGCAATTTATTAAAAGCATAATTACATATGAACATTTTGTTTACTAGTTATTTAATTGCTGCATGAGCTGTTCAAAATATCCTCCTCCATTTTGAAAACCCATTTTAATTCTGTGGGAACATGAGTCATTAACACCTCAGAGAGTTTCCTTTGTCATTTTACGGCATTTATATTTCATTCTTTTTTCTTCAATATTTCTTGGGCGCGTCTTACAAACAACTGATTTCAAATGGCCCCACAGGAAATGAAAAAAAACCCAAGAGTGTGAGGTTTGGTGAGCTTGGTTGTCACCCAAGGAGACCTCTTCGACCTATTCATTAACCGCTATGGTGCAGAACTTTTGCCACACCCTGTATGTGAATAAATAATAGTTTTAAGGTGCGCTATATTAATGGGATAAAGTGCTCAATATCAGAGATAGAGCGTGTGTAAATATAAATATAAAAGTGAACATAGAAGTCAACACTTAGAGGCGACAGGCTGTTTCATGCTAGACGCAATTGTCAGGCCTGACGATTTGCGTCTGGCATGAAACAGCGCGTCGTGTTGACTTCAATGTTCATTTATATATTTCTTTTTGAATTTGTAGGTCTGATGAATTGGATCGTGATTACGATTCCAATGTAATAAATTATAACCATGGAATATTAGTATTTGGGTCTTTTATATTATATTCTTACTCTGTCCTGGACATTGAGTTCTACTTGGATTCTATCCTCTTGGTAATTGATATCTATCTATCTATCTATCTATCTATCTCTCTCTCTCTCTTCCTCTCTCTCTCTCTCTCTCTCTCTCTCTCTCTCTCTATATATATATATATATATATATATATATATATACATTGACCACTAATATTATCTATATATAATGTGAGTGAACATTGAAGTCAACACTCAGAGGTGACAGAATGTGTCATGCTAGAAATGAAGAATGCCAGAATGAAATTTCTAGCATGAAACAGTCTGTCGCCTCTGAGTGTTGTCTTCAATGTTCACTTATATATATATATATATATATATATATATATATATATATATATATATATATGTATGTATGTGTGTGTTTGTGTGTGTATATATATATATATATATATATATATATATATATATATATATATATATATATATATATATATTTATGTATAATTTTGTGTGTGCGGTACTTATTGGAAAGCGCTCAATATCAGTGATAGAGCTAACATATTTGTTGTATGGATATGAGGTTGTGACCCTGGGTTTCACGCTTTTGCCATCATCAGACAAAGTTGTTTATTTTTTAAAATTGGACCTTTCTATGCTTATTTGACTATGTTTGGTGGTGAAATGGGGAAATTCCCTCCGTGCCTTTTCGGGACGACACGTTCATAGACATAGACACACGTAGATTCAGGTGTATGCTTTTTAGTTCACACAAACGCTCACATATTAAGCCAGGCGCAGACACACATCCAAGCGCTCGAGCATACATACGAAATTTTAATAATAATAATAATGATAACAATAATAATAATAATAATAATAATAATAATAATAATATATATATATATATATATATATATATATATATATATATATATATATATATATATATATAATGAATACAGAATCCTTAAAAATCGATTCAGGTGATAGTTTATTTTGTGATTTCAGACGTCCATCTATTCAGACCAAATTTTACAAAACATTTTGTCTGAAGAGATGTACGAAAATAAACTATCAACTCTCTCTCTCTCTCCCTATCTATCTAAACCTCTCTCTCTCTCTCTCTCTCTCTCTCTCTCTATATATATATATATATATATATATATACACACACACACACACACGCACACACACATATATATATATATATATATATATATATATAGAGAGAGAGAGAGAGAGAGAGAGACGTAGAAGAGAGGGATACGTGTAAGATTTTTTTATGTAATAATGTACATCCTGTACATGGCCTAAGATATATATATATATATATATATGAAGAAATATAGTCTTAAAGTGTGCTATATTTATGGGATAAAGTGTTCAATATCAGAGGTAGAGCGTGTTTAAATATAAAAGTGAACATAGAAGTCAACATTTAGAGGCGACAATCTGTTTCATGCTAGATGCAATAGCTTGAAAACAGACTGAGCACTTTATCCCATAAATATAGGACACACTAAGACTACATTTCTTCATATATATATATCACTGCTAGTAGTTGACTAGTTAGACAACATATTAACCCCACTTACAATAGTGTCCGACGTATTTTTGAGGATTGGGACATACCTATTAGTGTTCAGTGGTACGGTATATAACAAAAATACAGAATAATATACAAATCTAAATAAAATATAGAATACTTTTGAAATCGTCGTAAAATATAGAATAATATAGAAACCAGTGTAAATTATAGATTAATATAGAAATCATAGTAAAATATAGTGTATATAGAAACTATTGTAAATTATAGTCAAATATAGAAATCATAGTAAAATATAGAATCATATAGAAACAGTGTAAATTATAAATTAATATAGAAATCATAGTAAAATATAGAATACTATGCAAATTCTAGTAAATATAGTATAAGATAGAAATCGTTGTAAAATACACTTTTACGATCAAATACATTCTTAAACGCTTGAACCCTGCGTACATATTATTTATTAAACCAGTTCAAATTAATAAAGATGTAAGTGACAGTGATTCTTTAGAAATGTATTTACAGATCGTGACAGCTATTAGGGAGATGTGATTAAATATATTTTAATGTTTTAAAAAATATTCAGTATTATTATTGTTTAAGTAATAACATATTACAAATAGCGATATTGTGGGAAAAGGAACTTTACACAATATATACATTTTTTACGTATTTATAGATTTATTAAAAGTGACCATCTTGAACATGTAGTGATGTATAATATGATACATTAATTACTAATTATTTAATTAATAACTATTTGTGCTCAGTTGTTGACATTAATAGCTATCTGCTGATGTGTTAAAATTTTGGAATAACGCAATAATAAAAATTTAAATTTCATCTTTCTGAGAGATGTCACAATCTGTAAAAAAATACGTTTTTTAGTATATAGTCTAGAAAAACATTAGCTGCTCGCCGTAATATGTCTGGCCGTAATTTTGATTTAGAAGATGCTATTCTAATTAAAATCGAAAGTGCCTAGAAAGTACCTTAATCGCCAGATCATCGACAGTAAATTTACTTCCAGATTCTTGCATTTTCCCTTTTGTTGGCAGGCCGTCTATTTTCACAATGTTAAACACATAATAAAAAAAAGTGATGGCGACATGAAGAACAACAACAAACAAAAAAAAATCGAAATGAAATCGGCTAAACTATATACCAAAACAGATATAGTTAAAAAATAAAATAAAATTTAAAAATTCTCAGTTTCCACCCTCTTCTTCTTGCTCATATGTAGTTGCATCAACGTAAACATCACTTTAGTCCAGTGAAGACCTAAAGGATAAAATGCGTCACACGATATATATATATGTATATATATATATATATATATATATAAGCACATATGCAATAATACTAGATGGTTATAAGTACAATTACATAAAATACTATTACTAAACTATTTTATGGAATTTTGGTTATAACATAATCTAATATTCTAGTATATGTGGTTATATATATATATATATATTTTTGAATTGGACATAGTCCGACAATTTATTTTAAAGACATTTTTATAATATGTTTAACGTTCTTTTTATAGATACAAGTATTTAAATACTTGTATCTATAAAAAGAACGTTAAACATATTATATATATATATATATATATATATATATATATATATATATATATATATATATATATATATGCACCTTTTAAAGTTTAAAGCTCTACAAGTTATTTTTACCTTTATTTTTTTCACACATGTATTGGGCACTTTTATACTACTGTTTCTTGATCTAATCCATCTATGACCATTAACATTATATATATATATATATATATATATATATATATATATATATATATAGTCAAACCTAGAGTGCCAGACAAACCTACCAAAATTTCACCTAAGCAGATTGTCAGGATAGTTACTTGGAAGTAAAGTCTGATGATCCGCTGTCCTTTAAAAGGGCTGTGGTGAAATAATTTATTACATGGAACCTTATATATATATATATATATATATATATATATATATATATATGCACATTTCATTAAAAACGACTGACAAGGTGCTTTTATTTAGTTTTTTATATAATTTCTCGTGCGATCTAATAAAGTTTTTCTTTTCAGAGGATAAATTATATAAAAACTGTCCGAATGTTCTTTTTATCCGAGCGCATTCGGCTATACATTTAACCATTTTCAAGGATTATATTTCAACTGTTAGAATTAGAAATAGAAATAGTTTGTTATATGTATGTTTTATAAAGTGATTCATTTGTTTTTTGTTTCAAAACACGGTCAAGATATTATGTCCATGTTCAAAGTTAATATTATTAAGTGTTGGCTTGTTTGTTTTTATTAGTAAGGCTTCTATTATTTTTAGCCTTTTTTTGCAAGTGGATGATGCTATTATATTATATAGGCCACACTACAAATTGTTTAACACGCAGATTAACTCTACACCTTTCTGACAATAGCTCAATTAGATCTCATTTAAATATTCATGGAGACCTCCCGGACACTATTCGGAATATACTTGTCGACTATTTCAATAGTTAAACAAAAAATTTTTTTTTAGATATAGTTACAAATTTTTTTTTTAAACAACATCTACAATATTATTACAGTTAGATTTACATTAGAAATATTCGAACACAGTTGCGAAGGACGCTACTTGTAAACAAACTTCTGAAAACAGTTATTTCTGATGAAAGATCGGGGTCGATCTGAAATATCAAATATATATATATTATGTATAAAAATATAAATAAATACTTTCACAAAAAAACATTCAATTTTTTTCATTTTCAACTTTTCAGTCATTTTCATGCTTAAACGCAGTCTTCAGCCCATGTATATTGTGTTTGAAAATAAATACAATACATCTAAATACAAATTAGAGACATGTCATAATAGAACATTTTATCTTAAATAAATCAACACTGTTTTGCGGAAATGTTTAACATCAATTTGAGATTTTACTTGCTTAAATTTTAACACATCCAACATTTAACGACCAGGTGGTTGGAACAGAATCAAATAACAGGAGTGTCTATTTTATTTCGGGCAAGAATAATCCATATATTCCGTTTAAGGTAGGAATAATTCTTATATTCTGTCTCGAATAGAATTAATCCATATATTCTGTTTCGAGTAGGAATAAGCCGAATATTCTGTCTCGGGCAGGAATAATCCATATATTCTGTTTCGGGTGGGAATAATTCATATATTCTGTTTCAGGTAGGAATAATCCAAATAATCCTTTTTGGGTTGGAATAATCCACATATTCTGTTTCGGGTAGGAATAATCCATATATTTTGTTTTGGGAAGGAATAATCCATAAACTCTTTTTTTTGGTGGGAATAATCGGAATATTCTTTTTCGGGTGGGGATAATCCATGTATTCCCATTTAGGGTGGGAATAATCCTTATATTCTGTTTCGGGTAGGAATAAACCATATATTCTGTTTCGGATGGGAAGAATCCGAACATTCTTTTTCGGGGTGGAATAATCCATATATTCTGTTTCGAGTAGGAATAATCTGAATATTCTTTTTCGGGTTGGAATAATCGATATATTCTGTTTCGGGTGAGAATAATCCATACATTCTGTTTCGGGTGGGAATAACCCGAATATTCTTTTTCGAGTAGAAATAATCCTTATATTCTCTTTCTGGTGGGAATAATCCAAACATTCTTTTTCGGGTAGGAATAATTCATATTTTCTATTTCGGGGGGAGGGGGGCAATAATCCATAAATTCTGTTTCGGGTGGGAACAATTTATATATTCTGTTTTGTGTGTGAATAATCCACATATTCTGTTCGGTTTGGAATAATTCATGTATTCTGTTTCAGGTAGAAATAATTCTTATATTCTGTTTAATAAACGACAAAGCTTCATGTTCAAATAACATAAAACAATTACTTCTGGGTGCAAAACGTATAGAAATAGGAACTAAATAAATATTAGTGAAAATTAATAAGAAGTGGAAATGCTTCTTTCAAACTTTCGAAGATTATTACGTTTAATACGCGTATAATAAAAAAAACAACAACATATATACGTTGGGTAAAAACTCGTGAAAAATTGATAATAATTGTCAAAAATATTATTGTAGTCAATCAAGGTAAAAAAGGGAAATTAAAATATGTATTTAGCTGTTTCTCAGAAATTAAAATTTATCATCCAACGCATATATATATATTTGCTGCAGTTGTTGATAGAACCAATGTTGTGTATGAGTTTAAATGCCCCATGGAAGAATGTTCTTCTAATCCACATACATATATTGGATTTACAACCACCCGGCTCTCCAGAAGATTGACTCTGCATTTAAATAATACTAGCTCCATTAAACAACATATTAAGTCACATACTGTTTCCCTTACGCAATCTGATATACGTAAAATACTTGTAGAAAATACTAAAATTATAGATAAACATACAGACATTAGACGCCTTAAAATCTTAGAGGCATTACATATTAAAAGAAAAAGACCTCTTATTAATCGTATAGATTATAATATATCTGGTAATATATTGCAATGTTTATAATATATTTAAATTTTGTAGCGTATTCTTCGATCTTTTGGCTTGTGTATTGGAAATCTTTTTCACGCTGTCACATGATAAAAATCTACGCCATGCACGTGATATAACATCATCGCGTCTTTTGAATTTAAAAGGAATTTAACGTTTTTAGTTTGTAAAAAAGTAGCAACATGATTACGCTACAAGATAATTGGCAAATGTTTGTTTAAAAAAAAAAAAAAAAAAAAAAAAAATTTTTGACTAAAATATTGACCCTGAAGATGAACAATGATGTTCGAAAGCGCTAGGTCATCGTATGGAAAATACATATTTCGGAACTATTTTCAAATAAAAAGTCTCATTAGAGAATATGAGAAAATTCAAAAGAAAATATGTAAGACTATGTTGTCTTTAACATTCAACACTACATGTTTGAAATATATATATATATATATATATATATATATATATATATATATATATATATATATATATGTATATATATATATATATATATATATATATATACATATATATATATATATATATGTGTGTGTGTGTGTGTGCATATTTTTTTTTAAATGAAAAATTTACTTATTGTAAATTAATATCCGTATTTGAATTATAATTACTTTCTCTCCCGACAACGCAGTTCGTGGTTCATGTCTACTTTTAAAGAGTTTTTATACAAATTTTTATATAAAAAATTCCGTTTTTTAATTAATGAGAAATACAGGCACACACACACACACACACACACACACACACACACACACACATATTTATTTCTGTGAATTTCATGCCCAATCCAGTCGTCAGGTGCTGATTAAAAACTGCATATATATATATATATAGATATATATATATATATATATATATATAAGTTTTCATTTTGTTTTTTTCATATATATATATATATATATATATATATATATATATATATATATATATATATCGTGTACTCTCTCTTCTAGTTTACGAAAAACTAGGTAATCCGTATGGATAGACCCAAGGAGGATAAAATCCGGAGAGCTCAATGTAAATCAACGAGGAGAGAGTACACTATATATATATATATATATATATATATATATATATATATATATATCGTGTACTCTCTCCTCGTTGATCGGCCCATTTACGACGTATGGGCATCCGCGTATATAGACACACACACACACACACACACACACACACACACACACACACACACACACTTAAACGCCTCTAAATACAAATATACATACATACATACATACATGCATACATACATACATACATACATACGTAAATGAACAATACATTCCTAAAAATTGTCTTTGTTTACGTTAGGAATACGAAACTGAGCAGAAATGTATATTTCGAGAATCGGGAAAGGTTTGGGTTGCGAAGCGCTATTCGGGCTTTGCGTTGTCGAGCAGTCAAAGCGCGTCAGTTCAATGACGCTTTCCTGTATAGGAAAGCAGGTTCGAATCCAGCCAGACAGCGCCTAATTTACTAATAAGATTTCTCGAATATTCAGGCAGGTAGATGTAAATAAATAAATATACTGTTTAATAAATAAATTAAAACAGAGCGTCTACTCAAATGTGGGTATGCATTAAAAATAACGTTTTAGCAGTAGATTAAATTATACATCTACATTTATATAGATACACAAAGGTAAACATACAAACATGTATTTATATACACTACAGTTCAAAAGTTTCAAGCCTCCCCCATAATAAGCATGTGATGAAATAGAGATAAGAGTTAAAAAAACAAAAAAAAATGGGAAAAGATCTCTTAGATTCATTGAAAAAATAATGGAACCAATTATCAAACTTATTCTTTGAGAAACCTATACAACAAATGCCAAAAAATTGTGCTGCTGTAATTGAGGTTAAAGGAGGATATTTTGACGGGAGCAAAATTTAATCATAAAATGCCTTTTTTCTTTTTGTCATAATAAAATTTCTAATAAAAAAATCATGCCACACGTTTATTTAACCACGTATAATAATTTTCTCTTATTTAAAGTACAAAACAACTACTTTTGAGGCGAATTTTAAAAAAATATCAGGGGTCGCATCAAACTTTTGAACTGTAGCACATATATATATATATATATATATATATATATATATATATATATATATATATATATATATGTATATATATATATATATATATTACACAAATATATGAGTCTAATTTTATTTTTCTTGTTAACATGACCGTTTGAAAAATTCTTGACCCTGTAAATTAAGATAATTTACAGGGTGATATGTATTTTTAATACCAATTGTATGTAATTTAATCTTTTCGGCTAGTCGGTCGAACTCTCTGCCTCTGAGCAGAGAGGAACCCGGACGAAGCTCAGCCGAAGGGCAGAGTCTCGTTCGGGGAGGTTGACCAACTCGATCCCGTTATGCGGGTTCTACGGGCATTTTTGGGCCGAGCCTACGGGCTCGGAGAACCCACGTTAAACCCGGCCTTGTGCCACATGCAACCCTTGCCGGGGGTGGCTAAATATTCTATTGTATTTACAATTTATATGCTCTGTTTAAATAAAACATTGGGCGCTCTAAGTGAATCAGTTTTAATATTTACTATATTTTATATTATATTAATAGGATTCACTCGGATTATATACCAACGGATCATTACTTATATATATATATATATATATATATATATATATATATATATATATATATATATATATATATATATACATATACATATATATATATATATATATATATATATATATATATATATATATATATATATATATATATACAGAGAGAGAGAGAGAGAGAGAGAGAGAGAGAGAGAGAGAGGGAGAGAGAGAGAGGTACAGGTACACAAAGGTGGGCATGGAAAAATATTTATATATATGTACATAGAAAAACTTATTTATATATAAGTATATAATTTTGAAAAACTGAGTTTGATATGTTTCTGCGATGAACTGTAAGAAATAATTCTATTTCACACGCCCGAAATTTACATTAGCAAGACAAACATGATTCAAGTTTTCATAGTAAAACTTGAATTTTTAAATGTTTATAGGAATGAAATTTTAAGGAATTCAACTCAATATAATTTCTATTTACGTATTCTCAATGTTTACGACAAGCTGTTTCAAGCTAGACGCAATCGTCAGCTACATTGCGTCTAGCATGAAACAGCCTGTCGCCTCTAAGTGTTGACTTCAATGTTCACTTTTATATATATATATATATATATATATATATATATATATATATATATATATATATATATATATACAAAAGGAAGAGGTTATAGTAGTTCCAACGAGAGAAAAGTGTGTATATTAAAAAGTAGAGAGAAACCGCAAACGTTTTTGGTTGAAATGTGGATTTAAAAAAAAAATATTATGATTTATTTTCCATAATGGAAAATAAATCATAATATTTTTTTTTTCCATAATGGAAAATAAAGCATAATATTTTTAAAAAAATTCACATTACAACCAAAAACGTTTGTGGTTTCTCTCTTCTTTTTATATATATATATATATATATATATATATATATATATATATATATATATATATATATATATATATATATATATATATGTGTATGTGTGTGTGTGTGTGTGTTTATTTTAATACCTTTACTCGACTGGTAAAAAAAAAAAAAAAAAGCAAAAAAATGGATATTAAAGTTTGCAAATTCTTTTGGTTTCTTTCATTTTGTTTTACGGCATATCAACCTCAATGGGTTATCTAATGTCGACAAGATTTTTATTGCTGGTAATATTTTTTTTCGAAAATTTATTGCTGGTAATAAGTTTTTTACAAAGTATTTCTGGTATTAATACCTGTTTTTACACATTCATAGTGTTTTGATCCCAGTTTGGGTTTTAACTATTTACCCATAGCTGGGACCCCAACCATGTGCTACTACCCCGGGTCATGGTGGACCTGGGAACACCAACAATTAAGAAGTGGTTCCACGCTTCTCAAAACCTCCTGGTCTGTGGCCTTGCTGTTGGACGTAGTTTATCGTCATACCCAGGACGTAATTTGCAAACAAAATGTCTTTAAATAAACTGGTATCTAGGGAAAAAATTTGGTAAAAAAAGAAGAAGAAAAGATTAAAAACATCCGAGTAGGTCGGAAAAGATCGCTCAGCAGCGCAAACCGTGCCAGAAACTACGTACCTAGGTTTCATCTAAATGGATCTTCAGGGCGAACTAGGACTTCAGTACGCCATGAAGATCCATTTTACACACATATATATAGTTAAATTCCCAGATAAATTCTGTGGACAAGACAGATTGATATAAAATGACAACTGGAAAAAAAATCTTAGATTTTGCCGACGCGTTTCGTCTTTCGACTTTTTCAAGGCAAAAATGAAATCGAAATATCTCTGTTGTTATAGTTACATTAAACATCCAAATTTAAAAACATAGACGCTTCTGTCCAAGCCTTTTTTCTGGTTATTTATAGTAAGAGAATTGATCAGGGAATTTAACTGTATTGTCGACATGGAAAAAAAAATATCTTACTATAAGTGTAATTTACATTAACTAGAAAAAAGGCTCGGACAGAAGCGTCTATCTTTTTAAATTTGGATTTTTAATGTAACTATAACAACAGAGATATTTCGATTTCATTTTTGCCTTGAAAAAGTCGGAAGACGAAACGCGTCGGCAAAATCAAAGATTTTTCCAATTGTCATTTTATACCATATACATATATGTATGTAAGAATAGACCCAGTTCGCCCTGAAGATCCATTTAGGTGAAACGTAGGTAGGTAGATTCTGGCTCACTAGGGATTTATATGTATATATATATATATATATATATATATATACAAAATTTAAAAATTAATCAGTTTGTCTGACGATCGCAAATAGCGTGAAACCCAGGGTCACAAACTCACATCAATCCAACTAAATGCATTAGCTCTATCACTGATATTGAGCGCTTTCCAATAAGTACCACGCATATATAATATATATAAAAAATTGCATGAATATATATATATTTATATTTATATACATACACATTTATATATATATATATATATATATATATATATATATATATATATATATATATATATATATATAAAACAGAAGAGCCAGTACGCCCTGAAGATCCATTTACGTGAACCCTAGGTAGGTAGTTTCTGGCTCATTAGGATTATATATATATATATATATATATATATATATATATATATATATATATATACTGAGTTTGATATGATTCGCTTATGAATTGTAAGAAAAAAAAATTATTTCACAAATCTCAAATGATGTTTTTATTTTTAACTGAATCTGTGGTTTTAAAAAAAATATGTATCTAGATTATGTTG
>OZ038514.1:35256996-35269496 GCA_964036315.1 Acanthosepion esculentum
TTTCATTGTACCAAGCGCTTTCGGCCACTTATTTAGACATTTTCAAGGTTGGGGTTGTTTTGGGGTTTGTTAGTTTTTTCGAATGTTTTCACTGTTTAAGTTGTATTTTATTTTCTGTGTTATTTTAAAATAGGATCGTTCATTCAGATAAAATACAACTTACTGATATATTTATTTTACTTTTGGCTTAGTATAATATTTTGCGGGTAATGAACATTAATTAGAAAGTGCAAAGTAACTTTTCGTTATTCATACTTTATAAGTACCACTCAGTTCCAAAATTACTGAAATATTTTCCGTCACTTTTGGAAAATCTGACAAAATAAAACTCCATTCAATGGTGAATATAATGTTATCTGTTTAGATTAATATTTAGGATGTATATTTTTAATATTAGAAAGTATTTGTATTTAATTAAATATTTTTAACATTAGAAAGTATTTTTATTTAAGGAAGTTTTTAAATATTAGGAAGCAGTTTTATATAATGAGTTTTTCTTTAATATTAGGAAGTATTTTTATTTGATTATGTATTGTTAATAATAAGTATTTTTATTTAATGAAGTCTTTTAATATTACGAAGTAGTTTTATTTAATGAAGTTTTTTCTTAATATTAGGAAGTATTTTTATTTGATTAAGTATTTTTAATTATAAGAAGTATTTTTATTTAATGAAGTCTTAATATTAGGAAGTAGTTTTAATTAATTAAGTATTTTTAATATTAAGAAGTATTTTTATTTAATGAAGTCTTTTAATATTAGAAAGTAGTTTTATTTAATGAAGTTTTTTCTTAATATTAGGAAGTATTTTTATTTGATTAAGTATTTTTAATTATAAGAAGTATTTTTATTTAATGAAGTCTTTTAATATTAGGAAGTAGTTTTAATTAATTAAGTATTTTTAATATTAAGAAGTACTTTTATTTAATGAAGTCTTTTAATATTAGGTAGTAGTTTTATTTAATGATGTTTTTTTAATATTACGAAGTAGTTTTATTTGATTAAGTATTTTTAATATTAGCATGTAGTTTTATTTTACAAAGTATTTTTAATATCAGGAAATATGTTTAGTTAAGCATTCTTAATATTAGAAAATATTTTTATTTGATGAAGTCTTTTTAATATGAGGAAGTAGTTTTAATTAATTAAGCATTTTTAATATTAGAAATTATTTTTATTTAATGGCGTCTTTTTATTATTAGAAATCGTAAGCATTCTAATTATCATGAAGTATTTCTTATCTAGGAAGAAAGTAAAGTTTATAATCTTTTTATCATTGAATTTTTATTAAATACCTAATATATAGGAAGTATTAAGTAAGGGATTTGTTTTTACGGTTTATCAACATTTTAAAGCCATAAAATATTTTTAGACGATAAGAATTTTTGAAATAATAATGAATTACCGATAAAAGTCCCACTAATTAACCCAGAGGGTATTAACGTGTAAGCGAGCAGAACGAACCCGACTGGAATTGGAACTCGGCTCTCCGATTAACAATTCCGAGCCGGAAATCAACGCCGGGCAATTCCTGACATAATGTCCTCCTTGTCTGAGAAAAACCATTCCTAATTTGGAATGGTTGATCAAATAAATGAATCGACACATAATGTCTATTTTCTTTGTTGTAAACTAGAAAAGGAGGAATAACCAAAACGGAGGTTGGAAATGAAATGGTAATCCTTATAACATTAACAAAATACAATACTCGCCAGCGGTGTGAAGTAGGTAAACCACTGCTAATGGTGGACTACTTAGACAGCATATCACGCCCTCACCAACTTACAACAGTGTCCAACGTTTTTATGAAGATTTGGATACCCATTAGTGTTCATAGGTACGGTATATAATAAAAATATGGAATAATATAGACAGCGAAATAAAATATAGAGAACTTTTGAAATCGTAGTAAAATATAAAATAATATAGAAGTCATAGCAAAATATAGAATAATATAGAAATCATAGCAAAATATAGAATAATATAGAAATCATAGTAAAATATAGAATAATATAAAAATCATAGTAAAACATAGAATAATATAGAAATCATAGTAAAATATAGAATAATATAAAAATCATAGTAAAACATAGAATAATATAGAAATCATAGTAAAATATAGAATAATATAGAAATCATAGTAAAACATAGAATAATATAGAAATCATAGTAAAATATAGAATAATATAAAAATCATAGTAAAATATAGAATAATATAGAAATCATAGTAAAACATAGAATAATATAGAAATCATAGTAAAATATAGAATAATATAAAAATCATAGTAAAACATAGAATAATATAGAAATCATAGTAAAACATAGAATAATATAGAAATCATAGTAAAATATAGAATAATATAGAAATCATAGTAAAACATAGAATAATATAGAAATCATAGTAAAATATAGAATAATATAAAAATCATAGTAAAACATAGAATAATATAGAAATCATAGTAAAACATAGAATAATATAGAAATCATAGTAAAATATAGAATAATATAAAAATCATAGTAAAACAGAATAATATAGAAATCATAGTAAAACATAGAATAATATAGAAATCATAGTAAAATATAGAATAATATAAAAATCATAGTAAAACAGAATAATATAGAAATCATAGTAAAACATAGAATAATATAGAAATCATAGTAAAATATAGAATAATATAAAAATCATAGTAAAACAGAATAATATAGAAATCATAGTAAAACAGAATAATATAGAAATCATAGTAAAACATAGAATAATATAAAAATCATAGTAAAACAGAATAATATAGAAATCATAGTAAAACATAGAATAATATAGAAATCATAGTAAAACAGATTAATAGAGAAATCGTTGTAAAATACAGAATAATATAGAAATCAGTGTAAAATTATTGTAATCTAGAAAAGGTCACTGAATGAGGAATAACCAAAACCGAGGTTGGAAATGAAATGGTAATCTTAATAACATAAACAAAATACAATACTCGCCAGCGGCGTGAAGTAGGTAAACCACTGCAAGTTGTGGACTACTTAGACAGCATATTACCTTCACTTACAATAGTGTCCAATGTATTTATGAGGATTGGGACATACCTATTAGTATTCATAGGTACGGAATATAACACCCTCCCTTTTTAGATTTACTCTGCACAGAGTCAGTATCTTTTCCTTTTCGCCAAAATGCTGTAACCTAAAAGGGGTTACTGCACAAGGAATAACCAAAACGGAGGTTGGAAATGAAATGGTAACCATTATAAAATCAATACTCACCAGCGGCGTGAAGTAGGTAAACCACTGCAGCATATTACTCCCACTTAAAATAGTGTACAGCGTATTTATGAGGATTGGAACATACCCATTAGTGTTCATAGGTACGGTATATAACATTCAATACACAGAATGAATATATATATATATATAATATAGCTGGCCACTCGTATTCGAGAATATCCGTCTACTAGGGCGGCTAGATAATTCCTACTGCAGACGCTTGCTCAGGCGCATTTGTGTTTATTCAGCACCCACAGAGCCCACCTGTAGTTTATACTGCAACTATGCTGAGCAGACCTTAGTTACAGTTTCTGGGAGAGAGCGTGTTATCTAGCGTGATCAACAATTTGAACAAGGCCAGCACGCTCAAACCCTCGGCCATGATGACTTGTGACTTCATGCTAGCAGAGCTATCGACGGCCCCCAATGGCTCAGTCTAGTTAGTTTCACTCACAAGGCTTGGGTTAACCCGTGGTATAGTTTACAAACACGTTCCAAAGGTGCCACATGCTGAGATCGACCCCTCCATATATATATATATATATATATATATATATATATATATATATATATATGTGTGTATGTGTGTGTGTCTGTGTGTGTGCGCGCGTGTGTGTTTGTGCGTGTGTGTATATATATATATATATATATATATATGTATATATATATATATATGTATATATATTATGAAATGGACTAAGTCCGACAATTATTTAAATATATTTTATTGTTATACGTTATTTATATAGACACAAATTTAAGTAAATGCTCTGTTTATAATAAACAGTATTAACAACATTTATCGACATGAATGTTCGAGAAATCTTATAGAAAATATGTGTCCTCCGACAGGAATCAAACCTGTATACTACACTGAATCGTCATGTAGCCTGACGTGCTATACTATATAGTTACAGAGGAAGCGTGTGGTAAGCAAGTTTAAATTACTGATTTTAAACTACAACATTCCCATGATTACACTCGAACGCTCACATCTGCTCGAAGCGTATCTTAACGTAAACAAATGACATAATATATTATGAAAATGGACTAAATTCGGCAAGAGGATGTAACGAGGAAATCTCAAAGAAAATATGTGTCCTCCGACAGGAATCGAACCTGTATCCTACAGGGAACCGTCATATAGCCTGACGTGCTATAACAGTTCAGCTACGACGCGACCTTCGTATATATGCAAATGACACAGTGTTGATATCACCCCCCTAAAAAAAACCTACAAGAACTCTTACAGAAAGTAGTGAAGGAAAGCGATACCAGCATACTAAATACCAGCAAAAAGTAACAGCCCAGCATCCAAATTACAAATTGTAGATACCAAACATCAAACAAGTACAAGAATTTAAAAATCTGAACAGCTTTAACAGAGGAAGGAAAGTATGACATTGGAATCCAATGGAGCGAAAGGTGCTTTTCAAAAGCTGAGCGTTAAGAAACAGGAAAATTTAGTTAAAAACATAGAAAAGAGTACACTATTTTCATTATTCGGACTATTGACCTCATCTTTGTCACCATATTTATTACAACGTTTCGGCCGTTGTACGCTCCGGCCTTCTTCAGGTGGTTGGAATGTCGAACTGAACCCGAAACGTTGTAATAAATATGGCGACAAAGATGAGGACAGTAGTCCGAATAATGTAAATTGTGTACATAATACCTCACCTCAGAAATATAGACAGATACTGATAGAAAAGTGTACTGGTTTGTTACGTAATAAATGGCAGCAAATACGGGACAATCTCCTCAAAGATGAAGAAGAGACTTGAATCAACAGAAATGTAGTTCTACAGAAGGATGCTGAGAATACCATAGAACGAACAGGTGAACCAAGACGAAGTTTTAGAGAAAATGGAGACAAAAAGGACATTTATATCTAACATCAGAAAGAGGCAGTTGCAATTTCTAGAGCACATAATGAGGAAAGAAGGCTTGGAAAATACGATATTCACTGGACAGATTGCAAGCAAGACGAATAGGAGGAAAATAGAGGAAAACGCATAGTTGACCCAGCGAGCTTTAGTAAACGTATGATAGAACAGAGTTTAGGAGAGATAACAAAATTTATTAAGAGCTACAAAGGACAGGAAATTGTGGAGAGCCATGATCGCCAACGGCACATAGAAGAAGAACACTCTGTAGAAAAAGATTTTTTGTCGCACTCCTTCCCTCCATATATCTTTAATTTCTATTTTACTTACGCTGAAAATCCTGTTCGTTTCTTTTCATCTAGACTAGAGTTGAAGCAGATTCAAGTTTGCAACACTGTAAGGGTGTAATAAAAAAAACATTTTGCATCCCCACTGCCTTTCTTTTGAAAAAAAAATGTGTGTGTGAGCGAGATTTAGAAAATTCGACTTCATATTTCCAAGTTAGTCGTCGTGATATGGTGATACAAAACTGAGAAAGGCCGTCATTTTTTCCAACGCGGTTCTATTATTGTCGACTTATAATAAATATTTTAAGAATATTAAACGTTGGAATATCTAAAAATATCACATAACTATGGGTCAAAGGTAAAGAAATGTGGGACAATGTCACAAAGACTTAAGTATACGACAGAAATAACTCCCACATATACCAGCCAGAAGGCGTTAGTGGTAGTGGTGTCTACATCTGGATAATATCTTACAATTATATGGAAGGTATTCTACCTCACCCTGTAGTTTTCGTCAAATTATTGTCACGGCAGACATATATATTTCAGTACAAAAGGATTATCCCACATTGGCTAAAAAGGCTTTATCAGTTTTATTGCAATTTTCTACTTCTTATTTATGTGAATCAGGCTTCCAAACCGTAAATAACATTAAAAATAAGAAGCGAGAAAGACTACGCTCAACTGAATAAGAAAAGAGGGTCTGCTTATCGCACATTCGACCAAACATTGAAGAAATCGTGAAAAAAATCAGGCACAAATTCCACACTAAATAAGTTGCACAAATAGTTGAACAGAAACATTGAAATAAAGTAAGTTCATATTTGCGTGTGTATTTAAAAAAAATGTCTGGTTTTATTTCATAATATTTAAATGTATACCCTTTAAATATTTTTCTAAGTAAGCCGTGATCTTTTCATTTGTTACTAGGTTGCCGTTGCTTGAAAAGACCGAGAAACACTAAGCTACATGTTGTAGCAGATACACCTCCCACATAATAGCAAGATATTAGTGACAATGGTGTCTTCAGTTAGCTAATATCTTACCATTACGTGGGAGGTATTTCTGCCACACGATGTATTAGGTTGGTGCAAAAATAATGTCGTTTTTTGACGTTCAACTTCATGTGAGAAAACGACATTATTTTTGCACCAACCTAATATAATATGAAGAATAGTATAATAATAATAATAATAATAATAATAATAATAATAATAATAATAATATGTTAATAATACAATAATAACATTAATAGTATGTTGAAAGTATTAATAATATAATAAAAATAATATAATGACCTAATAAAACAAAGTTGGGCAGAAATACCGCCCACATAGTGGCAATGGCGTCTTCATCTAGTTAATACCTTACCATTATATGGGAGGTATTTCTGGGAGGTATATGTGGGGAGATAAATAAACCTTTCTTACTAAAAAATAAAAAATAAAGAACGTTTATTTAGATTGTTCGGACTGTCCTCCTCGTCTTCGTTGCCATATTCACGACGTTTCGGCCGTTTTACACTTCGGCCTTCTTCAGGTGATTGGAATTGCGAACCGAATTTCGAACCCTTTATTTCTTCCACCAGAGTAAATTTTTTTTCTAGTTCCACGTGCCGCACCTCTTTCGGTGGACGAAATAAAGGGTTCGGTTTGCAATTCCAAACACCTGAAAAAGGCCGGAGCGTACAACAGGCGAAACGCCGTGAACATGGCAACAAAGATGAGGACAACAGTCTGAACAATGTAAATCGGGTAAATAACTACGATACCTCATCTCAGAAATATATACAGCTCCTGAAGAAGTCTGCAGCGTGCAACGACCGAAACGTTGTGAATATGGCAATGAAGCTGAGAGCAAGAGTCCGATCAAGGTAAATAGTGTAAATAATTACAATACTTCATCTCAGAAATAGAGACAGATAAAAATAAAGAAAGAAAGAAAAAAATACGAAACAGTCGACGTCTGCTTAAAAAAAACAAAATAATAACAACAACAACAACAACAAAAAACGTCAATAATATTTGTTTTTTGTTAAGACAGATTTACTTTTATGGCCCGCGTTTAATCTACGAGTAATGTTCCTTCGTTACGCAGCACGCACGATACACTACCAATATATCATGAATAATGGACTACTTCGTTGTGATTGCGAGAGACGGAAATAACATATCAGAGGCACTGTTTCGGATCAATGAAAGAAATAAAAAAGAAAGAAAGTGGGAGCGATAATACACTGATGTATTTTAAAGACTGTTTCAAAGAAATGGAAAACCGAGTCAATTTTAAATATTTTCATTTGTACTTATTTAAAATTGATACGGCTTTGTACTTTCTTAGCTTTAACGTCTGCTTCAACGAAATAGAAAACTTTGTCATTTTAAAATCTTATCATTTGTACCAGTTCTGAAATAATGACCTGCATTCATAGTTATAATTGTTATTGCAATATTTGGTTAGTTATTAAATTCAGATACAGAAGAACCTCGCTTCTCGAACGTCTCACATGTCGAACAAATCGGTTTTTGAACAGAAAATTCGTGATGAAAATGCCTCAGTTATCGAACAAAATTTCGGTTCTCGAACAACATAGCCGAAACCGAGTTAACACGAACGGAATAATTCCCGAGTCGACTGCCGTGTTGTATACATTCGCGTGTTGTGTTGTGCTTTCCTTTTCCAGTTTTATTGTACTGTGACTTTTTTTTCTTTACATTGATTTCTATTGGAAAAATAGTTTCGGTTTACGAACATTTCGGGTAACGAACGGTCTTCAGGAACGAATTAAATTCGTGAATCTAGGTTCCAATGCTTATTTATTTTTTTAAAATCGGTATCACCGATGTCAAGGTAGTAAAGCTACAAAGACACAAAAAGGGGTCACAGGTTGTTGGAGAATTTGGAATAGAAACATTAATAATACGCGGGAAAAGCAAAGAGTAATCAGAAGGAGAGTAGATAACGATTGACATTGCATTTAGATTTTTGCAGATTAAAATTGGATGGAAAGCACGAACCTGGAAGGGAGTTCCACAAACGAGAAGTGTGAGAAAAGAAACAGATAGATAGATAGATACATACATACATACATACAGTATTTACATTAGCCGGACTATTGTCCTCATCTTTGTCGCCATATTTTTCACAACGTTTCGGCCGTTGTACGCTCCGGCCTTCTTCAGGTGGTTGGAATTTCGAACTGGGGTAGACTGTTCTAGTTCCACGAGCCATGTTTGATGGATGTCAGTTATCAGTTATCTCCTGCTAATTTTCCCTCTGAAAGTTCTCCACTGCCTTAACCGGGTATTGAACTCACACTCTTTGGGTCTGTCACTGGATCTAACCAACGCCTTTATCCACTGTGCCATGTGTCCTCAGGACACTAAATGGAATTAACAGGAGATAACTGATAACTGACATCCATTAGACATGGCACGTGGTACTAGAACAGTCTACCCCAGTGAGCGAAATAAAGGGTTCAGTTCGACATTCCAACCACCTGAAGAAGGCCGGAGCATACAACGGCCGAAACGTTGTGACAAATATGGCGACAAAGATGAGGACAATAATCTGACTAATGTAAATACTGTACATAATACCTCATCTCAGAAATATAGACAGACTCAGATAGATAGATAGATAGATAGATAGATAGATAGATAGATAGATTAATTAGCGGTAATGCATTTTCTTTAAAACGGTGTCACACCATGAAAGGTATAAAGCCACAAAGACAAAAAAGGGGTCACAGGTTGTTGAAGAATTTGGATTAGAAACATTAAAAATAAGCGGGAAAAGCAAAAAGTAATCAGAAGGACAGTAGATAACGAATGATATTTATGAACATTTTGGGTTACGAACGGCCTTCAGGAACGAATTAACTTCGTGAACCGAGGTTCCACTGTACTTAATGATGCAATTGGGGTAGTTCCACAGGTATTTTATAGCTGCATAACATAAAAGAAACTTATTTAATCATTAACTTAAGAATTATGGTTCATCTGTAAATTAAAATAGTAAAACCGTGAAATTTTTATTCGGATACGACAAGTATTTTTTTTCTTTTTTCCAAATTGTGCCAGCCCAGTCTCAACCGACATATAAAATAAAGATATTTACTAAGCGTCACTTTGTCTAGCACAGGCTTCACAAGAGAAAACTCGCGGTGATGCTAGTAATAATCTTCGGCTTTAAGCAAATGGCGTACCAAATTTATGGCAACTATGCCGCGTACCCTGAGAGGTACTTGAAGAACGCGCTAATGAGCAGATTCTATTAAAGTCAGACTAGCCGTAATGAAGAAAGAATTTTCTTAAGATATACGATCTGTCTTTGATTATCATAGCTGAGAAACACCAGGATGGGAAAAACCACTTATGTAAATTATTGGGTCGAAATACTGTGCTGGGAGGTACATGACCCCATACCCCACAGTAACTTTATTCGGGTGGCGACTCGCCTCGAGTTCCTGCTACTGCTGAAAACTGGGGAGGTAGTCAAGACATTTTCTATAAAATCTGTTATATACTCTTAATCTGTTATATACTCTTTTGTATAAAATCTGTTATATACTCTTAAAGATGGCCGTCACCGTGTCGGATATTTTGGACCGAGTTGCGGTAATTTTCAGTGCTTTCTATCTGCGCTATTTTCAAATGGTTGGATTTAACTCAAGCTGGAAGCACCGTTTCACGCGAGATCGTCGAAGTTAAGCAACAGCACTTCGACACGTGGCATAAAAGAAGGAAAGAATGACAGATTACACGAATCTTAGTAAATACCTACTGTCAACAGTTTGCGAGACTGGTCACTATCACCGCAAGACAGGAAAAGGAAAAATAAAATTAAGCATGTATTTATGAAAATAAGAGTAAAAAAAAAAACAAAACAAAAAACAGTTTGATTAAGTAATATCTATCTATATGTAAATAATTATATTCTGTTCACCTGATGATCGCTGGAGTGTGAAACTTAAGTAGTCATTCGAAATTTATCTCTTTCTGAGGTGTGAAGCGGTTTTAAAATTAGGGTGATATTTTTAAAATGAAGAAAAATATATAATAAATATTGTTATTATCAATATTATTATTATTATTTTCTTTCATCGGACTGCTATAACTGGATCTGGAAAAATCTTAATATCTGGAAAGATCAAGATCTGGAAATATCTCAATATCTGTAAATAACTGGATCTGGAAAAATCTTAATATCTGGAAAGATCAAGATCTGGAAATATCTCAATATCTGTAAATATCTGGATATGGAAATATCTTTAAAACCTATATCTGGATATGGAAATATCTTAATTTCAGGAAATATATGGATCTGAAAATATCTTTAAAAATTATAGCTGGATCTGGAAATATCTGAATATCAGGAAATAACTGGACTGAAAAAATATCTTAATATCTGGAAATATCTGAATTTGAAAATATCTTTATATGTCAAAATATCTGCAGCTGAAAATAAACCTATATCTGAATCTGGAAATATCTTAATATCAGGAAATATATGGATCAAGAAATATCATAATATCTGGAAATATCGTGATCTGAAAATATCTATAAAAACTATCCGGATTTGAAAATATCTTAATACCAGGAAATATCTTGACCGGAAATATCTTAATATCTAGAAATATCTATAAAACCTATATCTGAATCTAAAAATATCTTAATATCTGGAAATATCTGGATCTGGAAATATCAATAAAAACAATGTCTGGATCTGGAAATATCTTAATATCAGGAAATATCCGGATCTGGAAATATCATAATATCTGGAAATATAGTGATCTGAAAATATCTATAAAAACTATATCTGGATTTGAAAATATCTTAATACCAGGAAATATCTTAATATCTGGAAATATCTATAAAACCTATATCTGAATCTAAAAATATCTTAATATCTGGAAATATCTGGATCTGGAAATATTTTAATATCTGGATCTGGAAATATCAATAAAAACAATGTCTGGATCTGGAAATATCTTAATATCAGGAAATATCTGGACCTGGAAATATCTGGATCTATAAAAAACTATATCTGGATCTGGAAATATCTTTGGATACAAAGAAAAGAAATTTTCAATGTAGCATCGAAAGCTGGACAATTTTTTTCAGATATGAAGAAAAACTCAAGCGATAGAAATATGGTTATACCGACAAACGTTGAGAAAAAAACCCTGGACAGAACATTTGAATAAGGAGGAAGTGTTAAAAGCGTTAAGAATTTGATGCCATTTTTTAAAGGCATCCATTTCCCTTTCGACTATTACATGTTAACTTGTACTGGGATATCTGATACTGGCAGGAAATTCCAGATCTGATCAAACCGGTGTGTTGCATTCATACCTTTCTCGGAGGCATTAATTAATTAATTAATTAATTAATTAATTAATATAATGGGAACACACATGTTCGCAGTCTGACACGTAGTGATTAGTTAATTTTCAGCTTGAAATTTTCGTTGTAGAATATTCAGACTCCATCAATATTATTTTTCACTAAATTAAGTGATAAGACATGTCTTCATGGCAAAAAAATAAATATTTGTTATTTATTACACTATTTACATTATTCGGACTATTGTCCTCATCTTTGTCGTCATGTTTATCACAACGTTTCGGCCGTTGTATGCCCCGGCCTTCTTCAGGTGGTTGGAATGTCGAACGAACCCTTTATTTCGCTCACTAGGGTAGACTGTTCTAGTACCACGTGCCATGTCTAATGGATGTCAGTTATCAGTTATCTCCTGTTAATTCCATTTAGTGTCGGTTTTTTAATGTATATTGTTTCGAGGATCTGTACATTGAATTTGTAATTTTCTTGGTGAAGGATATTCGTGTTCACTATTTACATTGTTCGGACTATTGTCCTCATCTTTGTTGCCATGTTTATCACAACGTTTCGACCGTTGTACCCTCCGGCCTTCTTCAGGTGGTTGGAATATCAAGCGGAACCCTGAAAGGGTTCAGTTCGACATTCCAACTACAATTCCAACCACCTGAAGAAGGCCGGAGCGTACAACGGCCGAAACGTTGTGATAAACATGGC
>OZ038514.1:35271996-35279496 GCA_964036315.1 Acanthosepion esculentum
AATGAATGTCTTGATGAAGAAAACGAACTTTATATATATATATATATATATATATATATATATATATATATATATATATATATATATATATATATATCCGCATAGGATACAGGTTCGATTCCTGTCGGAGGACGAATATTTTCTATGAAAATTTCTCTGACATTCAGGCCTGTAATTGTTATTAATACTGTTTATTATAAAAAGAGCATTTACTTAAATATTTGTATCTATAAAAAGAATGTATGAACATAAAAATGTCTTAAAATAATTGTCGGACATCGTCCATTTCATAATATATACATATATATATATATATATATATATATATATATATATATATATATATATATATATATATATATCTTAACAAAACTAAAAAAACACCGCGAAAGAATAAAAAAAACCAACCCTAACATTGTCATCAGACGAGCTGATAAAGCTAATGCATGCGTAATTTTGGATAACTCTGATTACCACAAAAATTACAAAAATATTGTCGCTGACGAACTAAATTCACCAAATGAAACAGAATCCCCACGGAGACCCTAAAAAGGCCCGTCAACAAACTAATAACAGCTCACAACGCGGAAGTCGGTTCCCTGAAAATCCAAAAAATCATTGATTACCAACTTTGATATTTATATGGAAATATAAAAACCCATAAACCCGGATACTCGTTACGACCAATCATTTCCCAGATCCCAACACTTATCTGCGAGCTATCAAAATTCCTGAACAACATCATCACTCCATACCTACCCACCAATTACAGCATCACATCCACCCACGAATTCCTCCAAATTTTAAAAACTACTAAACCAAAGCAAAGTATAATCGCGTCACTTGACGTCGAAAACTTATTTACAAACGTCTCCGTCTATCAAACCATTGAAATTATCCTCAATTCTGTGTATACTAATAATTCTCTCCCTCCGCCATACATCAAACCATTTATACTAAAAAAATTACTACACGCATGGACAACCAAAGTCCCATTCTATGACCATAATCGCAACATTTACTCCCAAACTAATGGTGTTAGTATTGGAAATCCTCGTTTCAAATTATTATATGTCCCATGTAGAAAATATGAAATTTAAACAGTTCTGTAAACCTAAAATATATGTCTGCTACGTAGATGATATTTTTAGTTTAGCAAATAACACTAAAGAAATAGATACACTTAAGACCACATTTGAGAAAATCTCCGTCCTTAACTTTACCTACGAACTCAGTAAAAAACAAAACAAAACAAACTCCCATTCTTAGATATTCTCGTAGAATATAGTAATAACACTTTTATCATTTCATTATATAACTTAACTTCAAAAGTAAAAGCCCACTCGGATACAAAATAACAGTAATAAAAAACTTCTTAAAAAGAGCACACCAGAATTCATCCTCTCCACTACTCTTCCTTAAAGAACTCAATAATGTAAAACTGACACTAATCAACAACGGCTTCCATAACCACCTTATAGACCACCAAATTAGATTATTTCTCCCCAAAGTTTAATAACAACGATAGTGAACACACAGTTAAAAATAACATCAATATTTTCTACAAAAGCCAAATGCATTTTAATTATAAACAAGACGAATTTTCACTTAGAAATATTATAAAGAAATATACTACCCCAATTTACCCGAACTAAAAGATCAAATTAATAATCTATTACAAAAAATTAAAACTGCTAACCTTATCCTCAAAACTAACATCACACCAGCTAAGTCAAAATTACAAAGAACGAACATTATCTATGAGTTCAAATGTCTCTTAAGGAACTGTGTTCCTGATCAAACTGAATTCATAAATAATTACATCGGTCACACAACTACATGCCTATCCAGACGCCTTACGTTACATCTATCTGACCACAGCTCTATTAGAACCCATTTAAACAAACACACACACTTACCAGACTCTATTCGAAACATACTAGTAGAAAACACAAACATAATAACCTCATCCACCTGTAAAAAAGATTAAAAATAATGGAAGCCCTAATAACTGAAAAGAAAAAGCCAACTCTTAAAAATATTAACTACGAACAAGGCTAACCGTGTTCGGAAAATAAAAACATCTCTATAACACACTAAAAACATCGCACACACTCAATTAAACTGAAAAAGATAGAATCATCCTTGATAATGGCTAAAAGTATAGCCGAAAGCGCTCGGAAATATAGGTCATTTGGACAGTTTCTATACATTTTGTGTCCAAAAAAGAAAGCTCTTGTTTGAACACAAGAAAAATTAAATAAAAAGCTTAACCGTAGTACCTTGTCTGTCGTTTTTAATGAAACATGCATATATATATATATATATATATATATATATATATATATATATATATATATGAGATAAAGAATTGAGGAGTGTGTATATATATATATATATATATATATATATATACCTTCATCCACAGACAAACTCTTTCGCTGTATCACAGCTCGTCACTGTGGCTAGACGTCCGGTTGCACTCTAGCTAGGATCGAAATCCGACTGAATTGACGTCAGTCGGGGATTCTACTACTAAGCCGTTGAAGGTGAATTTAAGCGTATTTATTTTTAGATAAACTCACAGTGACTGAGAGAACTCGATTCAATTTACCGAAGAGCCTTGCATTATTAGCTGTCACTGTTTACAAACCCTCACTTCCGCCCCAGAGAGCTCAATCGAAATAATTTTTTTAGGAGCATATATATATATATATATATATATATATATATATATATATATATATATATATATATATATATCCAAGTGTGGGATTGGTATATACGGAGTAAATTCCAATAACCAACAATTATTATTCTTTAAAGAGTGCTCAATACAGAGTAGAGCAGATATAAACATTTATTTATTTAAATATTATAACATAAATATGTTATAAAATCACTACAAAAATAGTCATTTTGTTTCATCACTTCTAGTGTTTTATCAAGTGATGATGTTGAATGTAGATTCTACATTCAGCATCATCACTTGATAAGACACTGGGAGTGTTGAAACAAAATGGCTATTTTTGTAGTGATTTTATAACATATTTATGTTATAATATTTAAATAAATAAATGTTTATATATATATATATATATATATATATATATATATATATATATATTTCTATATATATATATATATATATTAACTGTTTAAAAAAAACATATTTTAAAAACAGTTAATTTATAATATTAATGCTCTGTAAATTTACATTGAACACTGTTTTGTAAAAATTAAAATATCTATAAGGACACCGGATTATATATCTTATTGTTCTTTCTTTTTATTTACATACATATATATATATATATATATATATATATATATATATATATATATATATATATATATATATTCAAACATATATTGTTAATTATAATAGACAATGAAAGTCTATTATGTTTTATCATGGCTCGTTCCAAGCGTCATATAATGGCTTTAGTTTCGGGAGAAAAATAAAGACAAAAACTGTCCAACATTTGGGTATTTTTCTATTATGCTGTTCCTCGATAAAAGCTTTCGACTCACATGACCCATCATCAGAGTGGTTATATGGATAGTGCAATAGAAATATTCATCATCAAAGATGACATCCTGTTATGTTTACACAGAAGGTTTTTATGCGATGATAACGGTTGCGGAATAGCAGACGCAGCTCGTAAATTCGTAATGCGGTTCTTTGACGTCATACATGACTATGTAAGAGAAAGAAATGTTATCCACAGAACCATGTGTTTAAATGCATTCTAATATGTTGTGACTGCTTTGAAATGTAATTTTGTTGAGTGTGGGTTGCTTTATTTTAATGTAAAGAAAACATTTTTTCTTTAGTTACCCATTAATTATTTTGCATTAACTTTGCTATATTTCGGAGAGATATTATTCATACATGGTCTGTTAATCGATTAATGCGTCAAACAGGCTATCTATCTATATTAAAGTGGTCTGTTTTTATTTAAATTTAAATTATTAGCTCTGTAGTTACATTGAGCTCTCTGAATTTTATCCTCCTTGGGTCTACCCATACGGATGACCTATTTTTTCGTAAACTATATATATATATATATATATATATATATATATATATATATATATATATATATATATATATATATATATATATATATATATATATATATTATGTTTAACGTTCTTTTTATAGATACAAGTATTTAAGCAAATGCTCTGTTTTATAATAAACAGTATTAAATAACATTTACCGGCCTGAATGTCCGAGAAATTTTCATAGACCTGTATCCTATACGGAACCATCATTTCGCGTGATGTGCCTTAACCGTTCGGCCACAGATGAGCGTCTGGTTAGCAAGGTCGATTTTTCTATCTTTAAACTTAAATCTTCTATGAATCTCTTCTATTCATATCTGCTCTAGCGTATCAAATGTAAACAAATGACGTCGTATATTTTAAGGCCGGTAAATGTTATTTAATACTGTTTATTATAAAACAGAGCATTTGCTTAAATACTTGTATCTATAAAAAGAACGTTAAACATAATATAAATGTCTTTAAATAAATTGTCGGACTATGTCCACTTCTAATATATATATATATATATATATATATATATATATATATATATATATATATATATATATATATAGTGGACTTAATGATTATAAAAACTTCGAAACTCAGCTAATTCTCAAATATTATATATATATGTATATATATATATATATATATATATATATATATATATGATAAAATATTGTTTTGAGGTATGCTATATGTATGGGTTTTATCGGAGATAGAGCGTATGTGAATATAAAACGATTACTTATGAGCATGAAATAAACTGCCGCCGCTGGGTGTTGTCTTCAATGTCTACTCTATCTATCTATCTATCTATCTATCTATCTATCTATCTATCTATCTCTCTCTCTCTCTCTCTCTCTCTCTCTCTATATATATATATATATATATATATATATATATATATATTCTGTTATCGGAATAGAGGCAATATTCAAATAATTTGCTAATTGCTTTGTGTATATTGTCTGCAGAAATAAACTTTGGTTTTAATCTATGCAAATAAGTCTATTGACGTATGTAAGAAAGAATTCTGTATATATGGAGAATACTAGCTTGGAGACTGTAATTATCTTTTATGGTCGCTTGAATAATTTTTAGTCTATTATCGCTATTGAATCTATGCATATTTTTGTGTTATATATTAGGAGCTCTCTTATGTCATATATATATATATATATATATATATATATATATATATATATATATATATATATATATATATGAAGAAATGGAAAACTTTTCTCTTTTAATTAATATAGTATTTTTATGTCAAAATTATGGTCAGTCTCGTGACGGTGAACAACTAATGCGTTTAATGTGTTGTTTTTGAATATGTTCCTTTTGTGTTCATATGGTGGACACTTCCGTCGTATCCGACGTATGAGGGGATATTATCATTTTAAACGTTATTATTAGTGGATGCTCATATATACGCATACTCATATTTAATTAAACGCTTCGTTTATTTATTAAAGAGTATATGTGTTTATTTTCGTCTCCCGGCCTGGATATTCGAGAAATCTTATGAAAGAAAAAGCTGCGCCGGTAGAAGCAGGTCGGATCTAACGACGGTTCCCTCTACAGCAGTGCGCATATATTTTAATAAGATCTCTCGAATATTCAGGTCGTGCATATAATATTTAAAAAAAGCCATAACTACAACAGATAAATTCAAAATTTTAAAATTACTGTAACGGAACGCGCTCCCGCGAGTTTTTTTTAAAAATAACATAACAACGCAATGCAGATTTTTGCAGTTATAATAAGTTTGTCTTTGTAATTTACCTCTGAAGATGATCTTACAAAAGTCGAAAGTACTTGGATTAACAAAAAATACAGCACCTTCCTTGGTGAATTTCATCTCAACGTCAAGAAACTGATACGACAACAGGAAAGTGAACCATTTCCAGTTGTACAGTATAAAAATAGACATAATATGTTTATATTATTCAATGAAACATGTTTGAATAAACACATGCTGACTACACACACACGCATATATATATATATATATATATATATATATATATATATATATATATGTATAGAGAGAGAGAGAGAGAGAGAGAGAGAAAGAGAGAGAGAGATCTCAATATATTTAATTTAATATTTTATATTAATAGGATCTACTTGGATTACTTACCTACGTATCTTTTTATATATTTCATAGACCAGAAATCCAAAGTTATCTCATTCGAATAGCTATTTCGATCCACAAGACTTACTTGTAGGCCTTGTCTACTCAGAGCCTTGAAGAAATAAAATAAGAGCTTAAAAATTTAAACATTTAAAGAATAAAAGAAGACGAGACAAAGGGAGAAAAACAGAGAAAGAAAAAAAAAGAAGTAGCAGACGAGAATTTTAATCAATTCCCAATATTATGATAGTAGAAGTGGGAGTTGTCTGGTCTAAATCAAGAAGATAGAAATAATCTTGACCTGTATTTAAAATATTAATATCTAGTTTATAGGGGAAATTTATATGCTTTGTTATAATAAATATATTAAGCTATTTTTCTAGATCAGTTTTAATATTTTATATTATTAGGATTCACTTGGATTATTTACCAACGGATTATTACCTCTCTCTCTCTCTCTCTCTTTCGCTTTCTCTCTCTCTCTTTCGCTTTCTCTCTCTCTCTCTCTCTCTATATATATATTTAAAAAAACGATATTACAACCATATGAGTAGTAATAATGAAAAATCTAGACATAGTACTACACTATCTACCTATATATGGAAAATTAGACGTGACAATAACAAAGACCCCATCCTGAAATGGGAAATATTAAAAAGATGTTCTAAATATAGAGCAGGTCATAAATTTTGTAAACTATGTATAGAGGAAAAATTAGCGATAGCTTTATATAGTGAACCTGATCATTTATTAAATTCTAAGACGGAAATTCTAAGCAAATGTAGACATAGAAAACGTTGGTTGTTAGACTAGGTCTCCTCTCCCCGGTATTTTTTTTCTCTTTGATTGAATAAATAGTTATTACCCCCGGTTGTCCGTGTTTCTGTCTAAACCGCCCTCCCTCTTTCGTCATTTTCGAATAAATGATTTTCCCCAACCCTCCCCATTGTTTGTTTGTTTGTTTTTATTTGGTCACGTGGTTATGATTTTTTGTTTATTGACTATAAGTATTCCGTTCATTTTTACCTTTTTAGCCAGCCTTCCCTGACGATTCGCTTAGGTGAAACCTTGGCAGGTTTGCCTGGCTCTCTAGGTTTAACTATATATATATATATATATATATATATATATATATATATAGTCAACGACGAAATTATTCGTCTACCCATCAATTTTGAAAATGTTTATCCATTTCACAGTATGCCCGTATGAAGCCAGTTTGATGCTAATAAATACAAAAAAGAGGAATAATAAAATCTGCAAACTATATAAAAATTCTGGATAAAAATCTACAATTATCA
>OZ038514.1:35284496-35289496 GCA_964036315.1 Acanthosepion esculentum
GAGAACAATTTTTTGTATTTATTTAAGGCATAGGTTTCCAGGAATCCACGCAATAAGTCTACTGGAATCTTTTCCAACCAATCTGAGGGCTCCAACTACAACGGGGATTGTTAATGTTCCTCTGTGCTACATTTTTGAGATTTCGATTTCAAGGTCCTTGTATCTTCTTCTTCTTCTTCTTCTTCTTCTTCTTCTTCTTCTTCTTCTTCTTCTTCTTCTTCTTCTTCTTTCACCACTGACTGCATTTAACATTTAATTTGGCTTTCTACATTTTAAGATGGGACCAAAACTCTTGATGAACTGGATGTGACGTTTTTGTTTCGGAACGCTAGATTTCAAATTATTTCTGGCCCACTAGTGATCTGGTAAAGGACTAGTATGCCATAACGAAATTATATTGTATTTGACACACTAGTCTCCTGCCGACCTTAAAATTAAATATATGTATGATTAAAAATGATTTATGGTTAAAATATTAAAAACAAACAATACTAGACAAAAGCCTAAACACTCCTCGAACGAAATATATATGGTTATAAATTATTAAATTATGAATTTAAAGCAAGACTAACAGCTAAGCACGCTTCTTTGACACACTAATCCCCTGATGATCCCAGAATGAAATATATATGATTAGAAGTGATTAAATTATGAACTGAATTAAAAAGTAGTATTAAAATAAAAAAAACAAAAAAAAACAAAACAACCACAACACTACACTAACAGATAAGTACCCTTGTTTGACACACTAGTCCCTTGGTGACTCCAGAATTAAATATATATGCTTATAAATGATTCATTTATTAATTGAATTTAGAGTCATATCAAAATATAAAAATGATGTGGGAAAATTCTCGATTTTGGTCAGTTGGTTACGTTTTGGGAGGTGGATAAGGCCGAGAACTTTTCAACGCTTAAGTATGCTTGGATCAACAGTACACTGATATTTTTCTCTAAAAATATTCTTCGCTCAATTCTTCTTCTATGTGCCATGTCCTTTCTGGACGTAGGCGATCATGGCTCTCCACAACTTCAAGTTCTTTGCAGCTCTTAATAAGTTTTGTCTTTTTGTTATTTCTCCTGTTCTGCTATACATTTACTTAAGTTCGCATCGTATGTTATGCGTTGTTCTCCTTTGTCCCTCTTGCCTTCAATCTATCCCGTGAGTATCAAATTTTCCAAGCCCTCTTTCCTCATTATGTGCCCTAGAATTTTCAACTGTCTCTTTCTGATGTTATGTATAAGGGTCCTTTTTTGTTTCCATTTTCTCTAAAACTTCGTGTGGTTCGTATAATCGATCCATGGAGTCCTCAGCATGTCGACCACATTACCGTTGAGTCAAATCTCTTCTTCATCTTTGAGGAGGTTGTCCGGTACTCACTAAACATACAAGAGGGTAGATATCTCATGGCAGTTTGGTGCTCTTTACCTTGTTTCGAGCGAAGTTTTGCATTTCTTCATACTCTGCTTAGCTTTTGGACTGCATCGTATATGTGTGTGTGTGTGTGTACATATGTATGTGGGCATGGACACAGACACACAAACGCAAAACAACACCAAAAAATTGAACAAACCTAACCCACCATAATTGATACCTCAGTATCTAACACGAAGGCAAAAACAAATAAACTACTAACCAATAAATAAAAATGGAACAGTAAATAAGCGATAACATATGATATAAGTATACACTTATTTTAATTACATACACTAATTAACAATTACATATAAGTGCGTGGGTGCAGCGTGCGTGAAGAGGCGTGCGAGAGCGTGTACTATATACATATATGTATATACATATATGTATGTGTAAAAAAATGATATTTAAAAAAAAAAAAGTAACTTAAACATTTATGCCCTAGTCTATTATTAACAAAGCACAGACTTAAGTGTACGTGTACCTGCGTTTGTGTGTACATATGTATGCATATGTATGCCTATATACGCGGGCGAATAGAGGTGTACATATGCGTATACACAGGCATATAATTACAGACATATGCACATAACATCTACCAATAATGAATAAACTTAATTATAAATCTAACCTCCTACAATTAATACTTATCATATCATCAAACCCAATTAAAAAACGAAATAATAGCCCAGCGAACACACACACACACACACACACACACACACATATATATATATGTATATATATATATATATATATATATATATATATGCATGTCCATATATGTGTATGTGTGTATGTGTATACATGTATGTATATATGAGCATGTGTATGTATATGTATTTACCATTTAAGCATTCGACCATGTCTCTCACAGTATCCCTCATCACCCTCTATGTCACCTTATGTAAGCTTAATACTGCCTTTCAAAAGTGAAAATTTTAAATTCATTTTTTCACCTTTGAAAGTCAAGTCTGAAGAGCCAGAGAAAAATGAAATCTCTGGTGAAGTAAATTATAACTATGAAACCTTAAAGTCGACTGCTTTCTCTTTAAATTATATATATATATATATATATAATTATTTATTCGAAAATTATATGGTCTGGGGCCCCTGCTGTTTGCCTTAGGGTTCTTGATAAGATCCAGAGACGGATAGGCAACGTGATTGGCCCTGATCAGTCATCTCTCACAGACGCGATGTTGCCTCGCTCTGCCTTTTTTACAAGTACTTTCACGGTAATTGCTCCGAGGAGCTGCTTTCGCTTGTCCCTAGGCCTCGTGAATTTAAACGTCCCACGAGGCTGGCATCCCGCCCCAACCCCTACACTGTGGAAACTGTTAGATGTAGACGTCTCTTCTACTCCAATAGCTTCATGTCTCGCACATCTCGCCTATGGAACTCCCTTCCCTATTACTGTTTCCCTGACAAATACAATCTCCAACGGTTTAAGTGTAGCGTCAATCGGCATCTCCAGTTGCCTTGATCTATCCACTTCCCTTCTCCACATCCTTTCATTTTTCATTCCTATCTGCTCTCGCTCCTAATCTTCTGTAACCCCCTTGCCTTGATCGACCAACTGTCTTTCTCTTTCTCCACATCCTCTCATTTACCACTCCTATCTGCTCTTCCTCCAACCCTTCTTTAACCCCTTGCATGATAGTGGCCTCCAGCCTTGCTTGGGGTGATACGATTAAAAAAAAAAAAAAAAAAGTGTTATAAAATCACTACAAAAATAGCCATTTTGTTTCAACACTTCAAGTGATGGTGTTGAATGTAGAATGAATGGTTTTAAAAAGTTCAAATCAATCAAACACCCCTCGATAGAGGAAACGCAATTATATAAGCTGGAATGAGAAATCAAAATACAAGTATATGAGAATTCAAAAAAATTGACTTAATAATTATTTAATGCTTTATTGTTACGGTTAGACTAAAATAGAATTTGTTCTAAATAATAAATTTTAAATTATACTATAAAATTAAAAATTACCAATAAAATTTAAATTATACTATAAAATTAAAAATTACCAATGTTAAATTTAAAATTTAATCTATATTAAGTTTAAAATAATCAAATTATTTAAAGAAACTGAAGGAAAAAAAGACATATTTTTCTATTTATTTTGTTTTTATTGAAATTAAGGTAGTAATCCGTTGGTATATAATGCAAGTGAATCCTATTAACACAATATAAAGTATTAAATATTATATATATATATATATATATATATATATATATATATATATATATCCAGTATATATCGATTCTCCTTGTGCAAATTACAATAGAATCGTTCACTCGACAGTAATTTACAATCGCTTGAGGAGACGCATCGTTATGTCTTGAAACACGACTGCAATTGTGTTGCGATCCTTACATGTTTTTGTAGTAATATCCTAAAGTAAATAATATTGCCCTACTGGATATATATATATATATATATATATATATATCCAAGTATAGGATTGGTGTATACGGAATAAATTCCAATGACTAAAAAATACAATTCTTAAAAGAGTGCTCAATACAGAGTAGAGCAAATATAATTATTTATTCGAAAATTCTAACATAAATATGTTATAAAATCTCTACAAAAATAGCCATTTTGTTTCAACACTTCTGAAACAAAATGGCTATTTTTGTAGTGATTTTATAACATATTTATGTTAGAATTTTCGAATAAATAATTATATATATATATATATATATATATATATATATATATATATGTTTGTACACATGTATACGCATATGTACACCGCGTATATAGGCATACATATGCACACACGCAGGTACACGTACACTTAAGTCTGTGCTTTGTTAATTTATGCTAGGGCATAAATGCTAAAATTATTTATTTTTTTAAATATCATTTTTTACACACACACACACACACACACACACACACACACACACACACACACACACACACACACACACACGCATATATATATATATGTAGTACACACTCCCGCACACCTCTGCAACCTCACTGTACCCACGCATTTATATGTAATTGTTAATTAGTGTATGTAATTAAAATAAGTGTATACTTATATCATATGTTATCGCTTATTTACTGTTTCATTTTTATTTATTGGTTAGTAGTTTATTTGCTTTTGCCTTGGTGTTATATATTGAAGTATTAATTATGGTGGGTTAGGTTTGTTCAATTTTTTGGTGTTTGTGCGTTTGTGTGTATGTGTTCATGGCCATATATACATGTACACCCACACATGCATAAGTGCGTAGTTTAATATTTCCTCGCTTATTTGTTTAATAATAAATAAAGTTTATATTTGTTTCTTTTTTCTTTTATTTATTTAATGTTTGTCTTATAGTTTTTAAGTTTATATTTATTTTATTTTATATTTATTGTTTATTTTTAGTTAGTGCTTAGATGGCAAAGTAAATATTTATTTATATGCCTACATTTGTCCCTTATTTCAGTTTTCTTGTTTAAGAATTTATTTTTGTTTTTAAAACTAATTATTGCTAATTTTTTTCCTCTAAGTTTAATTTACAATTTTTTCGTTAATACTGTAATTTCCCATTTGATTTTGGTGAGGATATTGTTTT
>OZ038514.1:35294496-35329496 GCA_964036315.1 Acanthosepion esculentum
CTCTGGTGGTGGTCCCAGTGTCAGAGATGGCTGTGATGGTCCAGCCTACTCCTGAAGATTCGTCAGTGGGACTCACAGGGGAGTGTAGGTGGTGGACGTAGCCAGGCAAGTCGATCCCGCCTGGCAGCACATCGCAGACCCTCTTCCTGTTGGACTCGAAAATCTCCGTCCCTACTCGCTGGATGGCCCTCAGCCAGAAACGCCGATTTGCAGCAACGGTTTCCCAGATTTTAGGCTTGATGTTGCCTGTGTGAGGGATTTTTCTCCCATGGCGACCTCGAACTGAAGACTCGACCAATGCTCCTTATACAGAAGATCTGGGAAGATAAAACAATTCCCGAGGACTGGCAACATTGTGACGATCTTAAAAAAAGAAGACCGCACACTCTGCAAAAACTACCGTAAAAATCTCCTCCCTAAGAATCGCTTGTAAGAATACTACTGAATGGACTCATCACCGTAGCAGAAGAGATCCTTCTAGAATAGCAATGTGGTTTCCGGTCTTCTAGAGGCACTGCCGACATGGTTTTCATGACCAATCAGAATACAAGTATATGAGAATTCAAAAAACTTGACAACGAACTTTAGTTATAATAATTATTTAGTGCTTTAATGTTAGGGTTAGACTAAAATAGAATTCATTCTAACTAATAAATATTAAACTATACTATAAAATAAAAAAATAAAAATTACCAATGTTAAATTTAAAATTTAATCTATATTAAATTTAAAATTATAAAATTATTTAAAGAAACTGAGGAAAAAAAGACATATTTTTCTATTTATTTTGTTTTTATTGAAATTAAGTTGGAATAAACGTTAAGATCTAATGCTGCTCTGAAATCCGTTATTTGTGTATTTAGGCAGCAATCCTTCTTTCATGCACATTTCATTGAATACGACAGACAAGGTGCTTTGATTTAGTTTTTTACAATTTCTCATATGATCCAGTCTTCGAGAGGCACTGTCGACATGGTTTTCTGTGTGCGACATCTCCAGGAGACGTGAGCAGAAAATTTATTGCGTCTTCTGGGATTTCCAGAAGGTCTGCGACAAAGTCCCAAGACAGGGCAATATGAGCCAGTGTTTGCCGTGTTACATTTTTTTGCCTGAGTAATCTAGGATTTTTATCTCGAGAGTCAATTCTATTGACGCATGTAAAGAAAGTATTCTGCGTTTTAAAATCATTGAAAATTAAAATATCCAAAAAATGTGAACACGATTCCCGGTGTCCAAAAATGACGGCCATTTTTAAGTAATTATGAAATTGTTTTGGCAATCATGTGATACTTTCAAAATAAAGAAACCGTCGACATAAGACAAATCTTTGATAATGGCTGACGATAGCCGAAAGTAATAAGATATAAGTTAATGTATATAATTCAATATGTAACGGAAACCAACGAAACTGAACCGAAAAGGAGAAAAATAAATTAATAACAAATTTACTAAAGAACACACATTGATCTGTAACCAACTTGTATCCCTTACACACATAAACAAACACAAGCTCATTACACATACACACACACACACACACACACACACACACACACACACACACATATATATATATAAGGAGCTGTGATACAGCGAAACAGTACTGTCTGTGAATGACATATATATATATATATATATATATATATATATATAAATATAAATATAAAATAAATAAATCCTAATGACAATTGTGCTACCTGCCTAGGTTTCACCACATGGGATCATAAGGGTGAACTGGTTAAGGAGGAATTAATGAGGACCAAATATATTGATAAGATTACGGCTAAAGGTACTGGACGATTTATTTCGTCCTATTCGGAGGTTTCGGGTTCTTTCTACTTTTTCCAAATTTTTTCTCGGATGCCAATTTGTTTGAAAATTGTGCTATCCAGGTTTTTTTCATCCACCGAGTTTAAATGGTCTTATATATATATATATATATATATATATATATATATATATATATATATGTGTGTGTGTGTGTGTGTGTGTGTGTGTGTGTGTGTATATATATACATATATATATGTATATATATGTATATATACATATATATATAAATGAATGATATAAAAAGGTCGTTGTTGGATGAAAAATATTCAATTCGAATATGAGTATCAATCAAAATAATGTTTAAACAATATATATATATATGTACGTATAATATATATACATACATATATATATATATATATATGTGTGTGTGTGTCTGTGTGTGTGTATATATATATATGAATATGATATATATATATATGAATGATATAGATATATATATACGTATATATGTATATTTTATATATATATATGAATGATATATATACATATATATATCTACATGAATGATATATATATGAATGATATATATATACATATATATATATATATATATAAATTTTCGTGAAATCTTATTTTATTGCACTCTCCGGCAAATTTTTTTATCATATTCCTCGCCGGTAGATAGATAGATAGATAGATATGAACAGAATGACATAAATAGATAGATAGATAGATAGATAGATAGATAGATAGATAGATAGATAGATAGATATGAAAATATTGCGATAGAGAGATTGATAAATATTGAAAAGAGAGATATAGATATGAAAAGAGATGGATAGATATTGAAAAGACTGTGATAGATAGATATGAAAATATTGCGGTTGATAGATTTATAAATAATGAAAAGAGTGAGATTGATAGATATGAAAAGACATAGATAGATAGATAGATAGATAGATAGATAGATATGAACATACTGAGATAGATAACTGTTGTGGTAGGATCCACCTAATTTGCATAGTGGAGTACCGACTATATAAATATGGTTGGTACCGGGAAGACAGAGAAGGCGAATCAAGAGATTCAACTAGAGACTCTGCCCGACTGCGACTTAGTCAACACATTCTCCAGGAACGGTGTTCCCAGGAATATACAAAAGACTATATGTAAATATTGTGTACACTTTCTTGTTTCAATACATTTTGTTCTAAGTACATTTTGTGTTGCATTATTATTCCATGCATTAGTCAAGTTTCAACAATAACTATGATAGATAGAACCGGTAACAATTTTATGGGACTTTACAATACACACAAACAGAACAATCAAAGCTAATCGCCCAGACATCGTAATCAAAGATAGAAAACACATCTAATGCAGCAGCAGCAGTAGCAGTAAAGAACCTAAAAAGAACGCAAATGCAATGTACAAAAGGAAAAAAAAACGATGGCAAGATAAGACTCTTCATGGTCATGGTTTCCGTACTAAACAATCTGATGTAGACAAACATCGTATTCACCATTTGTTATGTACTGCAGGGTTAAAAGATGAACCCTAAGGTTTTATTCTTGCTGAACAGGACCAGTGCTTGCTAACTAGAATTTACGAAGCACACACGAACTGAAAAATTATGTTGACCCCAAATGCAGATTCTCTGGTAAATATACAGAAACAATGGACCATTTTGTATCAGGTTCCAGCGTTAGCACCCACTGGATATAAAACTAGGCATGATCGAGTGGGCCAATATCTGCAGTGGAAAATATGCAACTTTTATGGGAAGGGAACTGCAAGAAACTGGTATGAGCATCACCCAGACGCAGTTGAAGAGACAGTCGATCAGTGTCATCACAAAAAGAATGTTGATGTACCAAAATCAAAACTAACGAGACAAAACTTAAGGATTACGTATCACTCTTTGTTTTAGTCGTAATGTAGTAAGAACAAGTGATAAACCGAAAAATAGTTCGTTCGTATATCAATCATAGGGGACTCGTAGATCATGGCACTTTCATCGATTCGTCGTCTGAGTAAATTATATTTATATATTATACATATTTTCTAGGAAATTCCTTAGACATTCAGGCCGGCAAATGTTATTAATATTCAGTATTTACATTAGTCGGACTATTGTCCTCATCTTTGTCGCCATATTTGTCACAACGTTCCGGCCTTCTTCAGGTGGTTGGAATTTCGAACTGAACCCTTTATTTCGATCACTGGGGTAGACTGTTCTAGTTCCACGAGCCATGTTCGATGGATGTCAGTTATCAGTTATCTCCTGCTAATTTTCCCTCTGAAAGTACTCCACTGCCTGAACCGGGTATTGAACTCACACTCTTTGGGTCTGTGACTGGATCTAACCAACGCCTTTATCCACTGTGCCATGTGTCCTTGAGAAATATAGACAGGTTATTAATATTGTTTATTATATACAGAGCATTTACTTAAATATTTGTAATTATAAAAAAAATAACGTATAAATATATTAAAAGCAACGAATGAACAGAAATGTTTTTTTAAGGTTTATAAAATCCGATATTAATAATAATTTCTTAGTTATATCCCATTAATACCAACAGTCCCACTTTGGGTATTAATGGGTTGAAGTAGAAATCATACAAATATGCTTGTTTCGATTTCTTGGCTTCATAGATATTTCGATTGTCACTATTTCTTTAAAACAAATCCGATTTCAAAAATTTTAATGTCTAGAATTTTAAAAATATGAGTCATCAGATGTTTATTTGAACTTTTCCTTTCATTCAAATCTGCAAGCAACAAATGAACAGAAATGGTGTTTTAATGTTTATAAATGGTGTTTTATATGTTTATAATTTTTATAAGATATTAAAATAATTGTCGGACTTCATTTCGTAATATATGATGTCATTTGTTTACGTTAAGATACGCTTCGAGCAGATATGAGCGTTCGTGAGGAATCATGGGAAATTTGTAATTTAAAAACAGAAATTTGACCTTGCTAACCAGACGCTTCTTCTATAGCTAAATGGTATAACACGTCAGGCTTTATGACGGTTCCGTCTAAGATACAGGTTCGATTCCTGTCCGAGGACACAATTTCTATGAGATTTCTCGGACATTCAGGACGGTAAATGTTGTTAATACTGTTTATTAGAAACAGAGCATTTACGTAAATGTTTGTATCTATAAAAAAAAAATAACGTATAAATAGAAAATATATTAAAATATTATACTAACTTAAATTGGAATTAGTTATATTCGAGTTGAAGTTCAAATTTTTAAATCATTATCATGAGTTTCGACTTGAAGGCACACGACAAATTTGGCTATCGGTTCCACATATATTTGGAAGATATTGAAAAAGTAATTGAAACAAATATAGAATCGTTATTTTGTAATACCATACACAATTTAGCAGAACGTTAGCACCGTGTTGCATTAGAGTCCGAAAGTACGGCATACAGCGCTTTCTACCATAATTCAAGCCATTATCAACATCAAGAAAAAACTGAAATTCGTTTGTGTTTAACCTCATCAAAGATGTTTCGACTTGAAAGTGAACTTCAAATCAGAATGATTTCTCATCTTCAGTAACTTTATGAATAAACCTTATCAGTCCTTTCCAGACCCCCTTGTCGTCTGCTAACTTCTCGTCTTCTGCCAAACACACTGCCACTGTTATCCACACATGAACTCAACTAAATCGAATAAAATCTTCCTCACATATCCGCATAAGTCATAACTTTTACTCGGACCTCATTGTAAACACACACACACAAAAAAAACTCACCCGAAAAAAACAAACAAACCCCAAAACAATCCAGTTAATGCTTCATCTGCTCAGTAAATTATATTAATTATTTTCCTAATGATGAAAAACAATTTGGAAAAAGTCTACAGGGTTTAGATATTCAACATTTTTTCAGTAATACTTTATTAAGAATGAAATAATTCGCTTTTAGGCGACTCGTAGATTATTACACATTCTATGCTTCGTCTCATATGATATTCTTTCTTTTTTAACTTTTTCTTTCTTTCTTTCCTTCCTCCCTTCTTTCTTTCCTCCTTTCTTTCTTTCTTTCCATTTTCTATGTTTCTATCTTAACTTTTTCTTTCTTTCCTTCTTTCTTTCTTTCTTTCTTTCTTTCTTTCTTTCTTTCTTTCTTTCTTTCTTTCTTTCCATTTTCTATGTTTCTATCTTAACCTTTTCTTTCTTTCTTTCTTTCTTTCTTTCTTTCTTTCTTTCTTTCTTTCTTTCTTTCTTTCTTTCTTTCTTTCTTTCTTTCTTCTTCATGTTGTACGTATCCAAAATTGTTTCAGTAATAATTTAGTAAAAACGGGTTATAAACCAAAGCAGACCAAATATTCCGACGTCTTTCGGATTATATAGTTTTTATATTGAGATTCTCTACATTTCTCTAAAATTAATTTGTTTTGGAGTTTGTAGCTAAATTAACTAACCTAGTATTTTTATGTTCGTGCTTTCTTTTCGTTTTTCGATTTTGTAGATTTTACACGCTTTTCTTTTGGCATTATATATTTTAATCATATAAATAAATAAATAAATAAAACCAAAACTGTGTTAAATTATTTATATTGAAAATTCTAAAACGACTAATTTAAATCAAAAATCATATGCTTAAATGAATTCCGTTTTGCGTAGCGAATTTAAATTTTATTGAATTAAAAGACTTTTTTCTAATGACACATTAATCGGCGAAATTTTTTCAAAATATCTAATATGCCTACCAATTTGTTGGAGTCCCATCCAAACAAATTTACTCATAAATGCATATATTAGTTTATCAGAATTAAATTAACTTCACAGTATTTATTCGATGCCCTGCCCACATTTCTTTGTTTCTGTTGTCTTAAGTCCAGTCTTTATGAGTAAGGAAATTGTCGATTATTCACCTCCATATAGTATGACTGATATGACATAGAAGTTCAGCACTCTTTTCTTTGATTCTCTTGCTTCAAGTCTCCTCTTCATCTGTGAGGAAATTGTCCAGCATTCACTGCCATATAAGAGGATTGATATTACATAGACGTTTAGCACTCTTTTCTTTGTTTTTCCTGCTTCAAGTCTCCTCTTCGTTTTTATTCGCAATATTCAAGCTTATCAATTATTTATTTATTTCTTTTTAAATTACTTTATTATGGATTCAATTCATTTTTATATTTAATATTATTGATTTTCGGCTAATATCAAACACATTTTTAAATTAAATTATCACCATATTTATCGTATATATCAAAAACTCAGTAAATAATACTGACAAATATTTATTGGAAAATTCTCGTAGTTCTTAGGTATTTTTCTGTTGAATTATTATCATTATTATTGTACATTATATATATATATATATATATATATATATATATATATATATATATGTATATATATATATATATATATATATATATATATATATATATATATATGTCTCTCTGTGTGTGTGTGCGTGTGTAAGATTTCTGATATAAATATATCGCAAAGAAAATATAAATAAAAAAAGAACCTTTTTTTTATTTCTGTTTCTACATAAAATTTCTACACTTACCCTGATAAAATTCCTCAAGGAGCGAAATGTGTTGGCGCAAAAGATTTCTTCTTGTCTTTTCTTCAGTCGGGTTTCAATCCCGGCTTGAAGCAATCGGACGTCTAGCCACACTGAGAAGCTGTGATACAGCGAAACAGCCTGTCTGTGGATGACTGTATATATATATATATATATATATATATATATATATATATATATATATATATATATAATAAAAATATCTTATTTATATATAAATAAAAATAGGGCGTCTATTTCAAATAAGAAGTGCCCACTATAATAAATTTGAAACCATAAAAATGTTAGTTTGTTTGTTATGTTTCACCCTCAATGGGTTATTTAATGACGACAAGATTTTTATTGCTAGTAATAATTTGTTTTGTTTTTTTTCCCAAAATGTATTGCTGGAAATATATATATATATATATATATATATATATATATATATATATATATATATTTCAAAAATCTATTGCTTGTAATAATTATTTTCTTCAAAAATTCATTGCTGTTATTAATTTTTTTAATAAAAATGTATTGCTGGTACTAAAACCTATTTTTACACTTTCATAGTGTTTTGACCCCAGTTTTGGCGAATTAACAATTTCCAGGAACTGTAACAGGCGCTACCACCCCGGATCAAGGGGAACTAACAATTAAGAGGCGGTTTCATGCTCCTCGAAGCCTCCTGATCAGAGGACTTGCTGTCGGACGTGGTTTATCGTCTTACCCAGGACGCCTCACTTGTGGGCAGTGGGGGGTTACCCCTCTGTAGAGGTGCAGTCGGCGTATTCTGAAGCCCCAGGCTGGCAGGGCTGTAAAAATGCCGGATTATGATAAATCCAAAATTCCTTAGAAATATATATATATATATATATATATATATATATATATGTGTGTGTGTGGGGGGGCGTGTGTATGCGTATATGTGTGTGTACGTGTGTATATATGTATATATAAATTTAGATATAACTACAAATATATATGTAATTAAAAGGACAATATCAATAAAGACAAAAGGAAAACTTATGTTCGCCGATGTGTTTCGTCATCTGGTGGAATTTATCAAGACAAATGTCAGGATATCATTTTGCTCTTCTCTGTATAAATACTTGTTTTTATTAAGTAAGGAATATCAAACACTTAAAATTCCATAGGTAATAATTTTATTTCATGAGAGCTCTAAAAATCAGCTCTCAATCTTCAAGACCTAAAAATTAATACCTATGGCGTTTTAAGTGTTTGATATTCCTTAATTAATAATAATTTTGCTCTGTCTTTTGACATAGAGCTCTCCCTGGATCTATATCCTCCTGGAATTTCCATACGGATTACCATATTGTATCATTACTATATATATATATATATATATATATATATATATATATATATATATATATATATATATATATATATATATATATGTATTAGGAAATGAAAAAGTCCGACAATTATTTAAGACATTTCATATGTTTATACGTTCATTTTATAGATACAAATATTTAAGTAAATGCTCTGTTTTATAATAAACAGTATTAAACAACATTTACCGGCCTGAATGTCCGAGAAATTTTCATGGAAAATTTTCGTCCCCCGACAGGAATCGAACCTGTATTCTATACGGAACCGTCATGTAGCCTGACGTGCCTTAACCGATTGGGCCACAGAGGATCATTCGATTAGCAATCGGTTAAGGCAAGTCAGGTTAAATGACGGTTCCGTATATGTCTTAATATATATATATATATATATATATATATATATATATATATATATATATATATATATATATATATATATATATATATATATATATATATATGTGTGTGTGTGTGTGGGGGGGTATATGTATGAGTGTTGTACAGTATGATTTATTCCATTGGCTGTCGCCGTATTTCTGACAAAATTTATGAATCTAATTTATTTTAACTTTTAGTTGTGTTATATTTAAATCCCCCCCGCACTTATTAATAATATTAAACTCTTATTGCCCAAATACTACTAATTGTAAATCCCAGTAAAACATACTTGTTGTTTGCATAGTGTAGTATCACATAGTAGGAACCCAAATTCATTTACATCCAATGAAAGACTCTGGTCATAAATGAACTCCGACTCCAGTTCCTCTTAAGAGATACTTTATGCCCACCCCCTTGTCACCAACACAAGCCCCTTATGAAAAACAAGGCGTACATTTGAGTAGGACTGCGATCTAAAATAATTTAAAAACTCCAATTCCAGTCAGGCATTCGAGAGCTTACGAGGATTGGCATTTAGTTGTGCCGATTTGAAATAGACTATAACCACATAAGTTAATTTGGAATTTTTGCAGTAAAAAATATATATACTCTGTAGTAATAAATACATTGAGCTCTCTGTGGATCAGTTCATCCTTCGGGATTTCATAAATACTACTACTACTACTACTACTACAACTACTACTACTACTGATAATAATATATTTGATATTATATTAATAATATATTTGATATTACTAGGATCCACCAGGATTATATACCAACGGATCTATTACCTGTACTATATATATATATAGTAAAATTCCCCCCTACCAAAAAAAAAAAAATTCTGTGGATAAGACAAATTGGCATAAGAATTAAAATTGGAAAAAAATCTTAGTTTTTGCCGAAGCGTTTTGTCTTCTGACTTTATCAAGGCAAACAATGAAAGCGAAATGCTTTTGTTGTCCTAGTTTCATTGAATCCGAAATTTAAAAAAAAGAGAGACGCTCCTACGTAATCATCTTTCAGGTTAATGGTAACTACCTATATACTAAAACTTTGCTTTTTGTTTTCTATGTCGATAATATTGTAAAATTTCCATGAATAATTTTGGGGATACGACAAATATATATATGTTAATTTATTTGTTTAAACGTTATTTTAAATGGATACCCATATTAAAATAACGTCTAAACAAATAAATTAAAAATATGTCGGATTAATCCATTTCCTAACACATACACACACACACACACACACACACGCATATATATGTACATATATATATATATATATATATATATATATATATATATATATATATATATATATATAGAGAGAGAGAGAGAGAGAGAGAGAGAGAGAGAGGGAGAGAGAGACAGACAGACAGACAGACAGACAGACAGATAGATTTTTTTTCTAAAATAGGATATAAAATCCCGACAAAGGTTTTAAGAAAATTGAAAAATGGAAACAGTTTCACTGATAAATAAATTTGATTATGCGTTTCGTGTGAGTTCGATATCCTCGTCGCCAAGTTCTTACGGATTCCGGGGTGAAATCCGGTATCAAATAATAACAAACGCCAAGAATGATTAACGTAATAATACAAACTGGTGATACAGGTTAGTAGTTCCAGGAATGTGGGGTAAGTAGACTAATATATATATATATATATATATATATATATATATTTATATATATATATATATATATAGAGAGAGAGAGAGAGATAGATAGATAGATAGTCTTTGATATCGACGTATCGCTGTATGACTTCAACTACGTGCTTGTTACTGTGACTCTTGCCGCTACGTTATTCTACCGACCGACTGAACGTTCATTACTACTACTGTCCGATATATATATATATATATATATATATATATATATATATATATATATATATATATATATATCACTTTAAACGTGATTGTTATTGGATGCCCATATATACCTGCACCTATATTTGATTAAACGCTTCGTTTATTTATTAAAGAGTATATGTGTTTATTTTCGTCTACCGATATTCGAGAAATCTGATGAAAAAAAAGAAATCAGATGCGCCAGGAAAAGCAGGTCGGCTCTAACAAAGATTCCCTCTACCGAAGAGCACATATATGTTAGACCCAACCTGCTTTTCCTGGCGCATCTGATTTCTTTTTTTTTTCAACACTTAGAGGCGACTGACCTGACGATTGCGTCTAGTATGAAACAGACTGTCGCCTGTAAGTGTTGACGTCTATGTTCATTTATATATATATATATATATATATATATATATATATATATATATATATATATATATATATATATATATGTAATAAGAAAATAAAAAATATATATATATAAATGAACATAGAACTCAACACTTAGAGTCTGTTTCATGCTAGACGGAATCGTTAGGCCTGTCGCCTCTAAGTGTTGATTCTATGTTCATTTTTATATTTACACAACCTCTATCTCTGATATTGTGCACTTTATCCCATAAATATAGCACACCCTAAGACTATATTTCTTCATATATATATATATATATATATATATATATATATATATATATATATATATGGTGGGCACTATCTTCGTATCCGACGTATGTGGGTATATTATCACTTTAACCGTTGTTAGTGGATGCTCAACAGTATTTTCAAATGACAAGAAGGAAAACAATATATATATATATATATATATATATATATATATATATATATATATATATATATATATATATATATATATATATATGACGTAGTGGAAAAACCTTTCTCTTTTAATTAATATAGCATTTTTATGTCAAAATTATGGTCAGTCTCGTGACGGTGAACAACTAATGTGTTTAATGTGTTGTTTTTGAATATGTTCCTTTTGTGTTCATATGGTGGACACTTCCGTCGTATCCGACGTATGAGGGGATATTATCACTTTAAACGTTATTGTTAGTGGATGCTCATATATACGCATACTCATATTTGATTAAACGCTTCATTTATTTATTAAAGAGTATATGTGTTTATTTTTTCTCCTGGCCTGGATATTCGAGAAATCGTATAAAAGAAAAAGCTGCGCCGGTAAAAGCAGGAAAGCGCACATTTTTTAATAAGTTCTCTCGAATATTCAGGTCGGTAGGCGAGAATATATACACATACTATTAAATTGCTTCATGTATATATATATATATATATATATATATATATATATATATATATATATATATATATGTATGTTTGAAACAGTTCAAAAACTTATTATGGCATAAAAAGCAAAACATTTTGGTATAACTTTTAATTTTTTTAAATTTATTTATTTAAAATTTTTTTTTTCTTCCCCGTCCATTCATTCACGTCATCCGCGACAGACTTTTTCTTCATAATTTGTTTTCCCCGTTAACAGTTCTGATGAGAGGGGACGAAACCGGTTGACTGGTGTTTGTGTTTTTATTTTAAATCTATCATGGCCTATAATAAAAAAAATTCTTGCTTTTTATGCCATATATATATATATATAAATACTAGCAGCCTGGTACGACTCATACAGCAATCGCTATCACTTGACTTAAAATATTTTTGCCCTTCCTTGCCTTTAAAGGAGTACCCTTTGCCGTGCTGATGTTGCTACATGCCTTACGTCTTGCCTATCTCACACTGCGAATTTTTTCTAAGCTCTATACTAAACATTAAATCTGTTACGAAAAAAGAACTAAACAAAATGAACACAAAACGATCAGCTTTAAAAAAGGACTCGTAACTGGAAAAACCGAATGAAAAAAGAATGTTAACATCAAATACTTTTTCACATCCAACCCAGTTCTGCGGAATCAGAATCAACGTTGAGTTTAAGCAAGCGAATGAGCCAATTGGAGTAAAGTGCCAAGCAGATTTAAATTTTACCCACTTGTGACGAATGCAGCTATCGATTTTTTTTGCATTCTAGCATGCTTGTTAACACTCGTGTCAATCAGCTGTTGGCTCTCACGCTGGCCAATAGAATCTTCCTGCCTATTCCTGCCTATTCGTGGCAGCTATCTATAGGCTCTCACTCTGGCCAGTAGAAAATGGCCGCAAAATACATGAAAACTGCCGTAGAAGCATGAAAAAATCGATTATTTCCAATATCGATGGGAGTTGGGAAATGCAAAGTCGGTCTTGGCCATTCCCGCTAACTTGGAGCATGTGAATGTAAATTTTGATGCAAATCCGTCGAACACACACACACACACACACACACACACACACACACACACAGAGACACACACACACACACAGACATCTTGCCTTATATATATATATATATATATATATATATATATAACATATATGTGGATGACAAAAATATATATATATATATATATATATATATATATATATATAACACCTGCCCCTTTTTAAATATTTTAAAATATTTAAATTTAAGTTTTTAACTTTATATCAGCCCAACATTTGAGTCGAAAATGATAACGCATAGATGTTAGTTGAAATAGTCTATTATCATTAATATAATTAATAGTCTATTATCATGATATAATTTTTTATCTCTCTATTATGTAATATATATATATATATATATATATATATATATATATATATATTATATATATATATATATAGTTTAAAAATCTGGAGGTCAATTAAAATACGGTCAAGATATTGTGTCGATGTTCTAAGTTAATATTATTAAGTGTTGTTTTTTTGTTTTTATTAGTAAGGCTTCCATTATTTTTAACTTTTTTGCATGTAGATTAACTTTGAACATGGACACAATATCTTGACCGTGTTTGAAAAATGAAAACATTTTATAAAACATACATACAACAAATTAATTCTTATTTAACAGTTAAAACATTTAATCGTGGAAATGTATAGCCGAAAGCGCTTGAATAAAAAGAACATTCGGACTGCTTTTATATAATTTATCAGCCGAAAAGAAAAAAAATTATTAGAACGCATGACAAATTGTATAAAAAAAATCAAAGCACCTTGTCTGTCGTATTCCATGAAATGTGCATGAAAGAAGGATTGCTGCCTAATTACACACACACTCAAACACACACAAACACACACACATACACACACACACACACACACACACACATAAACACATATATATTTCCGGTGATTTGACCGATTAAATAGGTCAATATTTGATTCTTACCCCCTTCCTCCTTAATATTAAGTATTGTAATAAAAATAAAAATAAATTTTCAAACTCTCCCTTCCCTCTTTAATTTCGACCATGTCTCTCACACTATCCCTCCTCACCCTCTATGTCACCTTATGTAAGCTTAATACTGCCCTTCAAAAGCGAAAATTTTAAATTAATTTTTTCACCTTTGAATGTTAAGTCTGAAGAGCCAGAGAAAAATAAAATCTCTGGTGAAGTAAATTATAACAATGGAACCTTAAAGTCGCCTTTCTTTTTCTTTAAATTATACACACACACACACACACACATATATATATATATATTTTTGTCATCCACAGACAGACTGTTTCGCAGCTCATTAGTGTGGCTAGACGTCCGGTTGCCTCTAGCTAGGATCGAAACCCGACTGAATTTGCGTCAGTCGGAACTTCTCCCACTAAGCCGTCGGCGCACGGCAGGGATGAAGGTGAATTTTAGCGTGTTTATTTTTAGATTTAGATAAACACACAGTGACTGACAGTGACTCAATTCTGCCGAAGAGTCATGCAATATTAGCTTAAATAGTCACTGTTTACAAACTCACACCTCAAACCAGAGAGCTCAACCGAAATTAATTTTTCAGGAGCCAATATTTTTGTCATCCACAGACAGACTGTTTCGCTGATATATACACACACACACACACACACACACACACACACACACACACACATATATATATATATATATATATATATATATATATATATATATATATATATATATTCAGTAGAAAGGGTCATAAAGATTTCTGAACCAGGCCTCGTATGTTTTTTATTTGTTAGAGTTTGTTCGTGCTGAGAAATTTTCACTATCCACTTGCGTGTCTATTTACAATAGGAAGGAGTTACGAGATACCATAAAGAGATTATATTTTTTCTTCTTTCGCGTGAAATGTAACATTCATGGAATGTCGCGTAATAACTATGTGCCATAAAAAGCAAAACTACGATTCAGAATTTGAATAAAAAGCAATCTGTTGTATTTCTGAAAAGCTCCTTTCCTTTAAAAATTCTATTTTTTGTTTTCGTTTTTCTTTTATAAATATATATTTAATCTTCCGGAATCATAACAGTAGGATATGTTTTCTATACTCGGTTTTGGCATTCGCACAGAATTATTTCGTTTAAAAATGAAACTTCGTATTGAAAAGAGCATATCTTGAGCGAAATGTAGGCGGGATAAGTTTTTTATTGGTTTTATTACCCAGATTTAAAAGAAATTCTATGTCTATAGTATATATATATATATATATATATATATATATATATATATATATATATATATATATATGAGAGTGAACACTGAAGTCAACACTCAGAGGCAACAGGCTGTTTCATGCTAGACGCTATCGCCGGCCTGTCGATTGCGTCTAGCACGAAACAGTCTGTCCCCTCTGAGTGTTGACTTCAATGTTCACTTTTATATTTATATTTGCATTTTATCCCATAAATATACCACACCTTAAAACTATATTACTTCATATAAGCAATATATATATATATATATATATATATATATATATATATATATATATATATATATATATATAATCAAAACTGCAAATAACCAAAATTATCTACGAGTTCAAATGACCCTTAAGGTACTGTGTTTCCTGATCAAACCAATCACATGGTCACACTACTACATGCCTATCTAGTCAACTTACGTTACACGATCATAGCTCCATTGGGACTCGTTTAAACACACACAAAATCTACCAGACTGCATCCGAAGTATACTAGCAGAAAATACCAGTATAATAACCTCATACACATGTAAAAAAAAAAGATCAACACTAATGGAAGCCCGAATAATAAAAAAAAGGTACAAACAACACTCAATAACATTAATTATGAACACGGCCACAATGTGCTGACCTTGTTTGGAAAATAAAACATTCATATAACTTTAGATAGAAACATAAAAACCCACACATTTAGTTGAAAATACAATAAAAATCACCCTTGATAGTGGCTAAAAGAATAGCCGAAAGCGCTTGGATATGCAGAACCTTTTGACAGTTTTTAAACACTTGTATGAACACAAAAAAATTAAGTAAAAAGCTTAATCGCAGTACTATAAATATGCATAAAAGCGGGATTGTAGTCTCTCTCTCTCTCTCTATATATATATATATGTTGTATTTAGACAGCAATCTCCAATATATATATATATATATATATATATATATATATATATATATATATATATATATATATATATATATATATATCAGTGGCGGAGGGTGACTTGAATACCAAGGCATGCAGCTCATTATGGAGGCTAATCGCCTAGATAGAGAGGGAAAGGGGCCCCTTTCGTTCACAAAAAGTTGTTTTTCATTGCTTTTTAAGAAAAAAAAGTAAGCAATTTTGGTTTAATCTTGTGCACTTTTCATCAATATACCAGTTTCTGTTTTAATGAGACGTAGATATTTTTGTTTTAATTTGAAAAAAAAAAGTTTCTTATCGCTTGACGACAGGCGACAGAAAATGCCGTTCGTTAATGAATGGAAAAGGGTAAACTCGTAAGTTTGACATAAACTAAATTAATATTTTAAGACATTTTTATGTTTTACATTCTTTTTATCGATACATATATTGAAGTAAATGGTCTGTTTATAATTAACAGTATTTACAACATTTACTGGCCTGAATGTTCGAGAAATTGTCATAGAAAATATATCGTTTAAAAGATATTACATATTAAAAATTTCAGTTAATGCTTGAGCTGCATTATTGTTCCGATTGAAGTGGAAATATTATATCGAATCCATTGCTAGGTCTGCCAATGTGAGAGTTAGTTTCCCGTGTCGTACTAGACAATTTTTCTTGCCACAATCTATCATACACATTTATGTGTACCATTCCTCCTTGTTTTGAATATTGCTACCACATATGGTCTAATGATTCTGCTATATATTTAGAGATTCTTGATAAAATCCAAAGAAGAATCGGCAATGTTATTAGCCTTGACCTGGCATCTCGGCTTCCGTCACTTTCACACCGGCGTAATGCATCTTCGCTCACTTTTCTATAAAAAAAACTTTCTTGGTAATAGTTCTGATGAACATTCCACTATGGTAAAATTGTAAATATTCATGGGCGTTTCTTTTTTTATAAGTTTTTATTTTTATCCCCCTCCCCAGACAAATTGTACATATGTGAACTAGTTAATGGTGCATAGAGACTTGGAGGTATTATGGTGATTGTAGTAAGAATGTTAAATAAGAATGCGTTGTTTTGGTGTAAGGAATACTGTGGCGTGTTTGTGTCAGTACTTGTGGCTAGCTAAGTTTAAGATAAGACAGATTTAAGCCTTCTCTTATCCCCTCCTTTTGGCCTTGTGCCGCATTTTTGTATTTTCAAAATAAATATTACTTTACTTTATGATATGTAGACTTTAAGAATTTAAGTGCAGTACTAGATTTGCAGCAGGTTCTCATCATTTTATAATTGAAATGGGTAGATGTAACCGCAAGTTCTATGGTAACATAGTCTTCTCTTGTACTTCTAGTTGCGGAACTCCTTTCCGGCTTCTTGCTTTCCAGTCAAATTTGATCTTAAAAAATTCAAATACAATGTCGATCGTTATCTTCTGTCTTCTTAATTCTTTTTCTTTCATTGTTCTCCCTCCTTAATAGTATATTTTCTCATATTTCTAATACTCAGTAACCCCTTGAGTAATAGTGGCTTTATTGCCTTTCTTGGGGTGAAATGATTAGTAAAATTATTTAGATTTCTAAAATATTCTAAATAATAATAATGGTAATAATAATAACGGTAATATTAAAATAACAATAAAATATTAACAATAATATAAAAATTTAATTCACATTTAAAAACATAAACTTTATTATAATTTCGTTTACCGCTATTACTGTGTACAGAGTTCGATCCTCATAGGCTACCTTATACCAAATTCTATAGTAAATACGAGAGTAAGTAAAAAATTATCTACACTTTCACTATAACATATCTTTTTTACAGTTCGTGCTTATAGTTGGTACTATTATGGTCACATAATCGAAGTTTGAGCTTGATGGCGCCTGTTTTCTTCCTGCTGTTACAATGTAAACATGGCCGCTCCGCTGGCAGTGTGCACCAAGGAGGAGCAAAGAGCAGTGACCCGATTTTTCTCTTCGGAAGTTGTGGCAGGGGATGAACATTATCAGAGGTTTTCAGCACAATACGTCGACAGTGCACTACCGCGTAGAAGTGTGTACAAGTGAACCGAGAAGTTTAAAAGTGGCCGGACAAGCGTGTCGTACGAAGAAGGAGCAGGATGCCCGTCAACCTCTAATTAACAAACGAGAAGATCCCGCAAGCTCGAGTCATGCTAATGGCGAACCGGCGAGTAATCGTTGAAGTAGCATGTTCACTGCTCTTTGTTCCTCATTGTTGCACACTGTTAGCGGGGAGGCCATGTTTACACTGTAAGAGCAACAAGAAAATACTGGCATGATCAAGCTGAATCTTCGATCACGTAACCACAACAGTACCAACTATAATGACGCATGAGTAGAAGAGAATGTGATAAATCCAAAGATAAGTTATGGCGAAAGTGTGGATAATTTTTGATTTACACTCGCATATCTATCTATAGGGATGGGGATGGTTTTTTTAAATTTTCGAACACGGTCAGCGCGGTGTGGCTGTGTACATAGTTGATATTATTGAGAGTTGGCTTTTTTATTATTATAAATGCTCTGCTAGAAGTGCGGATGAAGGAGAAACAGAGAACAGTGATCAGATTTCTCTGTTCGAAAGCTGTGTCAGGGGCTGAAATTCTTTAGAGGCTTTTAACACAATATGACGACAATGCACTACTGCATAGAAGTGTGTATGAGTGGGTCGAGAAGTTTAAAAGTGGCCGGGAAAGTGTGACACAAGGAAGGAGCAGGACGCTTGTCAACCTCCACCACTGATGAGAAGAGTCAGCAAGCTCGAGAGATAGTAATGGTAAATTGATGAGTTATCATTGACGAGGTAGAATGTTCTCTGTGGATTCGGATTACACCACTTTGTTCCTCCTTGGTGCACACTATTAGCGGAGCGGCCATGTTTGAACTGTAACAGCAGAAACAACAACAAAAAAAGACTGCCGTGATCAAACTCAAACTTCGATCACGTGACTACAATAACACCGACTATAAGCGCGCATGAGCAGAAGGCAGTGTGACAAAACTAAAGATATATTTTGGCCAAAGAGCGGATAATTTTTTTAAAATGTTGAATTTTCTATACAGTACCCCATGGGGATCGAAATCTCTTCTCAGTAGCAATGGTCAACCGAGTTAGCCTCACCATATACTTCTACTCACTATCAATGGCCAATCAGAGTAGCCGTGTTAACGGCTTTACGGCCACATCAAGTTAAGCAAGGTTGAGTCTGGTCAGTACCTAGATATGTGACCGCCTGGGGATATCAGATGCTGTTAAGTTGGACGTTTGTTTGATGTAATGGATGATAGCTCGGAATTGTTAATCGGAGAGCCGAGTTCAAATTCTCGTTGGGTTCGTTCTATTCCTTTACACGCGAATACATCTGGAAAAGGTATGAATCCGCCTCTTCTCTCCCCAGCTATGGGTTAATTAATAAGACTTATATTACTAAACCGTTGTCATCTCCCCCACAAAAAAAATTCTTACAGTCTAAAAATATTTTCTGGTTTTTCATAATCCGGAAATGTTTGATAAGCCGTAAAAAAGCGAATCAATCAAATACTGATTGGCTACACAGTCATGTCTTTTAGATTTATTTACATTCTCTGGAATATAAATGTACAGAAACTAATGTGGTCACAAAGTGAGGGATCAGTTTATATACTGATTGTAATATTAAATTGATCCCCCATTTCATATCCATATTATAATTTCATGTTTGTTTATCAAATACTGATTAGGTACACAGGCATGTCTTTTCGATTTATTTTACATTCTCTGGAATATAAATGTATAGAAACTAAGGTGGTCACAAAGTGAGTGATCAGTTTATATTTCGATTTTTATATAGAAATAATCACTCACTTTATATCCACATTATAATTTCTTGTTTGTTTATCAAATTCTGACTAGGTATGAATCCAGCTGTTCTCCCCGCATCTATGGGTTAATTAGTGAAATTTTTATCACTAAATTGTTATTATCTAAAAAAAAAAAAACTAAATCTAAAAATATTTTCTGGCTTTAAATAACCTGAAAAGGGTTGATAACCCGTAGAATACGAATCAATCAATCTAACCATTAGATTACAAGAGGAGTCTCCTAAAAAGAAAGTGAGGCTGTGTATATGGGGAAGGGAAATCGCGTCTCATGAGTGTTTTCCGGGGAATCAAGCGACTGATTCGAACAAATACTGTGTACAATTAAATCAGCTGAAAGCGGAATTTGAGGAAGGGCTTTCCGAATGAGTTAAGACGAAGGTTGTAATATTTCACCAGGGTAAAGCTTCATCTTTTACTAAGCTGAGTCAATATAAATTTCCTTAACGTTTATATATCAACGTTTGTCTGTATTTAAAAAAAGCTGACTACCGTGACTGAGAACTCGCGACCGATGTCCCCACCAACCCACATGAGGAAATCATCTTAGCTCTGTGACTCATTGTGAGGTTATTTAGTAAGCATAGCTTCAGTGGCAAATAGTTTATCGAGAGTAGCTGGCTAACCTTCGCCCGACGCTAAGAATCCTGGAAGGTTCAGGAATGAGAAGTATTTACTAGTTAGCACCAGTAGACGACAAGCATAAAAGGCGAACTCATTAGTGAGAAAAGAGAAAGAATTTGGGTTTCGGAACTAAAAAAAAAAGAAAAAAAAAGAAAATTTAAATGCGTTCCTTATCTGTGTAACATGCAAACGAACGCGTCCATTTTTATTAAAACCGACATAAAACGAAGGACACCGGAAATTGTATCTATTTTCGTGTAGAGAAGAAATTCAGGTAATTTTCCTTTACGGCTGCGAGAAGAGAATTCGGATGCGTTTTAGGATATAGCGTTGCTAAAATTTGAACTTTGCTACTTGTGATGTTTGGGGCTATTTTTGAATGGCCTGTGATATACAATATTGAATTTTGATATTTGTGATATTTGGGGCTATTTTTGAATGGCTTGTAATATACAATATTGAATTTTCCTATTTGTGATGTATGGGGCTATCTTTGAATGGCCTGTGATATACAATATTGAGTTTTGCTATTTGTGATATTTGGGGCTATTTTTGAATGGCCTGTGATATACAATATTGAGTTTTGCTATTTGTGATATTTGGGGCTATTTTTGAATGGACTGTGATATACAATATTGGATTTTGCTATTTGTGACGTATGGGGCTATCTTTGAATGGCCTGTGATATACAATATTGAGTTTTGCTATTTGTGATATTTGGAGCTATTTTTGAATGGCCTGTGATATACAATATTGAGTTTTGCTATTTGTGACATTTGGGGCTATCTTTGAGTGGCCTGTGATATACAATATTGAATTTTACTATTTGTGACATTTGGGGCTATTTTTTAAATGGCCTGTAATATTCTTTATTAAATTTTGCTACTTGTGACGTTTGGGGTTATTTTTGAATAGACTGTGATATTTAATTTTAAATTATTCTATATTAAACTTCTAGCCAGCCTCTCTGTCCTGATCAAGAATCGGACTGGTTAAATAATATTTGGACACCTGCATAACATCACGTGGTTACGCCTTCTTCCTCTATGTCTCCTACGCAAATTCGTGTGGCCACGCCTCTTCCGGCATGAGCCCATGCAAGCACGCATTAGGTTTCGCTCAGGACACCTATGTTGACCATGTTCGTCATAGTTTATGAATATAGAATCCAGCGCAGTACGTAATCTGTTCAATGAAACAACGTTAAAGATTAACACTCACGAGTCAGAAACTCTACTGGATCTGACTATAGTGCCAATTGCAGCAGCTATTCCGTAATTCTTCAATCTTCGAAGTTGTCGGGGGTTGGCAGTGAATATTTTGAAAAAAAATGAGTCAGCTCATTTTGGTTGGCTCACTAGTATATACAGTAGCCCAAAACTCTAACAACCTACGCACCTTGTTCATTCAAGATTTCTGTAATTGGACCAATCGCGGTTTCACTTTTCCACGGTTAGAAATTTCGTGATTGATTTGTTTTTTAACAGTTTATCAACCTTTTTCATGTTATTTCAAGCCAGAAAATAAGGCTGTAAGGATTTTTTGAAGACAACAATTTACTGACACAAGTTGTACTAATTAACCAACAGATAGGGGTGAAGTGGATTCATGCCTTTCTCAAGTGTAAGTGAATATAACGAACCAGCCTGGAATTGGAACTAGGCTCTCCGGTTTTCAATTCCGAGCCGTTATCCATTACATCTCCTGCATATCCAAGCTTACCGCACCTAGTATTTCCAAACGGTCACCCATCTAGGTACTGGCCAGGCTTGACGTTGCCTAACATCGGTGATTGTACAAGAACCGATGTTTCAACGGGATATGACCTTAAGTCTTTTATACCAACCTCATAGCTAAGCTCATAGCACCTGGTATTCTCAAGCGGTTGTAGGTATTGACTAGGCTAGGCCTTTTTTAACTTTGGTGATCGTACAAGTAGCAAAATTCAAAATTGAATATCACTGCGCATTCAAAAATAGCCCCAAGCGTTACAAGTAGAAAAATTCAAAAGTGAATATCACTACGCATTCAAAAATAGCCCCAAGCGTTACAAGTAGAAAAATTCAAAACTGAATGTCACTACGCATTCAAATATAGTCCCAAACGGCAAAAATATCAAAATTGGTATTAAATATCACTGGACATTTAAAATAGCCCCAAATGGTAACGGTTGCTCGATTCAAAACTAAATATCACTACGCATTCAAATATAGTCCCAGACGGCAAAAATATCAAAATTGGAATTAAATATCATTGGACATTTAAAATAGCCCCAAATGGTAACGGTTGTTCGATTCAAAACTAAATATCACTGCGGAATCAAAAATAACCCAAACGTCACAAGTACCAAAAATCAAAAGCTCACATCGCTGAGCTTAAAATTTTCTACGGCTTATCAATACGTTTAAATCGTCACAAATAGCAAAATTCAATATAGTATATTACAGGCCATTCAAAAATAGCCCCATGCGTCACAAATAGACCAAAGTATTTAAATACTTAAAAGAAATTATATATGTATGAGCAAAAATGGAAAAAGCTACTTCCTTTATACTGGATCCACCCCGCAAAAAAAAAAAAAAAAAATCTCGTGAACTTTGAAATTTAGAACGCTGCATAAGCAGTAAAAACGAACATTTGAAATGTTTTGAATTTACAAAAACACATATACATACTCACAGACAACTTAACCCCCTGAAGATGATCTCAGATGAGATTGAAAGTACTTCGGAAATAAAAACTAATTGAAATAAAATGTTGGTATTTTTCTTAATCAAGTTTCTAAGGCTACTAAGAAATTAATCTGTGAACTTGAAAGGATCGCAATGAAAACTAATCAACATGATATGTCTAAATTATTTAAACAAACCTAATTGAATGAAAATATACTCCCCAAATATACACAACACACACACACACACACACACACATATATATATGTATAATTTTTTTGGTTAAACGTTATTTTTAATGGATACATTATAGTTTCTTTTTTCTTTAAAACTTCTTCGTTGCTCACATGTTCAGTCCCTGATATTCTCAGCGTCCTTCTGTAGAAAATTAAACAGGGATCCTGAATTTTCATCTATCGCGACGAACTGGTATTCTCTCCGTGTTTTGAGCGCCCCTGGAGACTTTAGCTCAACCCAGATCTCATGTAGAATTCGTACATACGACCCATCACTAAAGACGCTGGAAAATTGTCTGTTCCCTGTACCGCTCCAGTAAGTATTCCTCGTGCTATCCTCTATCTTTACAAGAGACTAACCTGGGGGAAATCGAGTTCTGCTGTCCGGTCTTCGCGTTCCAGTCTCAATAGAGCCCTAAGGAGTCCACGCGGTCTTGTGTGTGATTAATTACTTTCCTCCTTACGGTCCCTTTCTCACAGACTAAACGTCGAAAGCCTCTCACTGCTCTGTCGTTATTTCCATGGAAAGTGTTCAGAAGAACGCAATTCTTTGGTGCCGCCAGTTCTGCCCTTCATAGCTAAGACCCACCATGCCGCATACAATTTAGCGAACCACCCGCTGATGAGAGCGGCTTTTCCCCACGACCCGTTACTTTGGGGAACTGACTCCCAAGAGGATGCTTCTCAATCACTACAATCTTTTCAAGTCTATAATTAACCGAAAGATCGATATTACATAGGAGTTCAGCACCCCTTTCTTTGTTTCTAACGAAATATTTCCATTTCTTAATTCTTTGCTTAGATTTTAGAAGGTACGTTCCGCTATTCGAATGTGCTTTCGGATTTTGGTGTCATATTTTCCATTATTTTCTATATAATAAATGCGAATGTCAGTGTGTCACACTTTTTGAATTAAAGGGACACAATTCTCAATAGCTCATCTTCTTCTATATAAATAATGCGTGTGTCAGTGTGTCACACGTATTCATTTTTACTCCTAGAGGATGTAACTCAACATATCATACCATTTTGGAATCAGGCCGACGCTGTGAGAAAATTAGAAACATTCCGGGTCGGATCCGGACCGCAATTCTAAAATTTTGGATTCCCAAGTTTTCATTATTGCGATTGTTTTCGGCGATTTTTTACGTCATTTTTTACGACGAATTTTTTGTACGATAACAATTTTTATCACTTGGAATTAAATTTGGGAATAAACGAAATTAATTGCGAAATCACCCATGAAATAAAAATAATTGTTTGTACGGAAAGTAAGGACCTACGTACATCAATTTGTCTTTAAATTAAGTGGCGGTAGGAGAATTATGGTTGAACTTTTAAAAAGTTAAGCTTAAATATTAATGGAGTGCAGTGATCAATTTTGAGTTCTTCTGTAGTTTATTGTTGCCTATCGCATCTACTCATTCCTACCTATTCTGATGACGGCCCAATGAAGAGCCTTCTGTGGGAGCTAGCTTAAATGACAGCAAATACGGCGGCTTTTAAGATAGTTTAAAATATTTCCCATATATTTAAATATTTCGACTTGCTTGCTCATCTCCAATACTTTTTCCCCCTCAAATCCACCCAACGTACCTATTCTGTCTTCTTACAACGGATATTTTGTCCTTTATTTCACCTTTCCTTTACCACGGGTACTCTAGGTGTTTCGGGTTTTTTGCAGTTGTTTTTTTTTCCGTGTCTTACATCAGCACCGTGTCATCCATTATATATCTTATATTGTTAAGATTGTTCCCATCCTGTCTTGATTTCTAGTACTGTTAGGATCGCCTCGCTGTAAAGGTTGAATAAGTCCGGCGAGAAGACGCATCCTTGTCTTACATCCAATTTCTAAGTTCGTGTACTTACCCAGTTTTACCCATTTCTATCCGGACACAGAAAGATGTTAACGATATCATGGACCGAGCGTGTGAGCAACGATGAGGTTTTGGAGAGAACGCAAACAAGGAGGAAGCTTAGACTTAACACCAGAAAGAGGCAGATGAAATTTCTAAGGAGGCTTTGGAGAATCTGATACTCACAGGTCGAATAGAGGGAAATAGAGACAAGGGAAAGCACCACATGACATACCTAGCAGGCTTAAGCAAGTGGATGACGGAACGTGGTCTGGGAGAGTTGGCAGAAGCACGAAAGTTATTGAGAGCTACAAGGGAAACCATGATCGCCTACGTCCTGAAGTGACACGGCGCATAATAAGAAATGAAATGTTCTGGATTGCTGCGATATGTTTTCCTAAGTCAGTAAGACTTAAACTGTTTGCCATTATTCACGGATTTAAAGATATGTGTGTGTGTGTCTGTGTACGTGTATGTAGGGGGTCTTGGAACCCGTCTACCGCGGATGACGTGATCATGTTGCCCTTTGAAAACCAGAAACAACAACCCCAAAACAAACATTGAACTACTTTCATTGCAAATTCCATACTGTTAGTCTTTTAGCTTTGGCAGCCCTGCTACGAAATAGTTCTAGCATCTGACACCCCCCCCAAAAAAAGAAGCACTTAGTACAAGTAACTAATAAATCACCCCAGGCAGATATGTTAATGGTGTAAAAAAAAAGAAACAAAAATGAAACAATAAAGAAACAAAAAAAGAAACAAAAAAGAAACAAGCGAATTAAGAAACACAGGAAAAAAAGAAAATGAAAACACTCCGTTAATAATTTCTATCACGATTAAAATCCAGGTACATTGGGTGGAGCAAAGAAGCTCGGAGCGAGTTCCACATCTGAAAGGTATTCACCAGCTATGCGGGAAGCCATAAAGCGGGTGGGGAGACACATACCGCGGGTGGGAAGACTCGCACAGCGACTAACGGCAGCGAGTAAAACTGTTATAACTCACTCCTAGCGGCTATAATATTATGTCTTACTTAAGCTACTTGCTGTGACGTTATTAGAATTCTCTTCGACTAACTCCAACGGACTGGTATTCACACAGTCTCCCCACTGAGACGAGATGTAACAATAGGTCGAGTTTAGTGTTGGGGGGGGGGAGGGGGTCGAGTGCGTACACTCGAGCCAAAGGTCAAAATTTACCCAGCCCCTGCAACCGCGGGGTCGGGCACATTAATTTGTCTATTTTTCTTAGCCGAGTCTCCGTGCGTAGACAGAGCCTCCACTGAGTCGTACTCTAGCCGAAGACAGAAAGCTTGATAATCGTGAGCCAAACAGCGGACTGCACTTACTGTGACGAACTGGTATTTACCGATGGCCCCACTGCGGACTACATGCGACACAAGGTCAAGTTTACTGTGGGGGAAACCGAGCGTTTCTACCCGGGCCACTGGTCAACCCCCCCCCCCACAAAAGCGGGCTCGGGTACAGTATTGGTCTGTTTTTCTCAGCCGAGTCTCGATCCGAAGATAGAGCCCGACTGACTCACTCTTTCCGAAGGCAGAGGTTTTGTCAATAGCAAACCAACCAGCGAACTGCCTAACTCCAACTTGTCTTCTTTTCCGCTCGAACACAGAAGTCATGTCTTGTCGCGAGCCGAGGACAGATTGCGACAAACTGGTATTTACCAGTCGCCCTACTGCGGACTAGATGCGACACGAGGAATCCGAGCGTTTCCACCTGGGCTAGTGGTCAAAATTTACCCAGCCCCCGCCAAAGCGGGCTCGAGTACAGAACTGATCTGTTTTTCTCAGCCGAGTCTCCTTCCAAAGACAGAGCCCGACTGAGTCATCCTCCGCCCGAATTAAGCGAATTAATCTTAAATCTCTACCCGAAGACAGAGGTCATGTCTTTTCTTGTCTTGTCGCGAGCCTGAGACAGACTGCGACAAACTTCTACTGAGTCATTTTGAGTTCTTTATTTAGGGCGTCTTGCCTTGTTCATTTGTGTTAGCGGGATTTTCTTATTTGCTTCACAGCAGAAACGTAGCTAGTGCGCGAGACACGCGAAGAAGCAGAGGGTGGAGTTTGCTTCTCAGAATAATAAAATTTTAAAATACTTAATGGCAATTAATCTTTCTTGATAGTGAAGCTCTTCGTAGCCGAGCGGTTAAAGCACATCGGATGAACAGGAATTTCTCCTGCAAAGAGGGATGCAGGTTCGAATCACATCGGAGTTCACATTGTCTTTAATTAATAAGTTTTCTTGGATATGCAGTCCAGTAGAGGAAATAGAATACTGTTTAAAATAAACTGGGTGTCTACTCAAATACAGGTATGCAGTAAAATAACGTTTAAAGTAATATATATATATATATATATATATATATATATATATATATATATATATATATATATATATAGAGAGAGAGAGAGAGAGAGAGAGAGAGATAGATAGATAGATAGATAGATAGATTGTATACTTAAAAAAAAATAAGCATTATCTCGTGCCTGATGAGTTGGGCAACCAACGAAACTCGAGTCGCACACCAAACGTCGGTATATGTGTATTTATTAATATATATTTCTTAGCTCTGTCTAACCACATTGGACACTGTTATATCTACACCTCTTGGTTAAATTTGATAATTACTTATTTGCTTACCAGCGTATACACGCGTATACGGTCGCTAATATCTAGTTATCACATTTACCTAACACACATATATATATATGGCATGCTTAAATTTGAAAATTTTGAAAAACAAAAAACATTTTTGCTATTGTATATCAACTACCGTAATTTCTCGAAAATAATACGCACCCATAAATAATACGCACCCCAACAAATGATCCAAAAATTAAGAAATATATCTATCTCTATGTATAATACGCATCTATAAATTTTGTCAAAAAAAAAAAAAATAATTGCGAAGACATTTTGTCGATCTTGACATTAAGAATAAAATCGAAGCTAAGCGGCTAAAATAATGTTGAAAATTACCAGCGGTTTTCCCGATGAATATAACATTTTTATTTTACCGCCAAAATGTCGTCAAATCGTGCGAGTGAATGATAATTTGTTTAATGACAATTTAGATATTGATTCTATAATAGGGATATCTCGTCCAGTTCTTATTTTTAATACTGCCCAGTTTTTTTCTCGCCCGTTTCTGCTGAGTCTAAGTAAACACTGCTAGGCCTAGGGATTGAACTTACAATTTCTGTTTATTTTTCGAAAATAATACGCACCCATAAATAATACGCATCCCAACAAACTGTAGAGGACCGAGGAGTGTAGTTGGATTAGAAACACGTGCGTTTATTTCCTGCTAGAAGTTCCGACTACAAGGACATGGCGGACTCAATTTGAGTCCAACCGAAGATGTAAAAGAAACAGACAAGACCGATATATATATATGTCAACAAATATATGTATTAAACAATAAATTTACAAGTGACAAAGACATTAAAATTTGTGTTTGTGTGTGAGCGTAAAGTGTTTGTATTTTGGTGAATGTTCGTACGTACGTGTATTTATGTATAATGTTCATGGCGTCTCCCACAAATGGGAAGACGCTATCTTTTGCGAGAGCTTACATTGTAGATGTGTTCGCTGAAATGAAGAAATGAAAAAGAGAACGAGACAAGAAGTCACCCAGTATTTATAGTGTAGGGAGAGCGTGCCCGAGTGAACAATTAGAGAATTAAGGAGGAGATAACTCCGACAAAATGATCCAAAAATTAAGAAATCTATCCCTATAATTTTTGTCAAAAAAAAAAAAAAGAAGAAAAAATTCTGAAGACATTTTGCGACCTTGACATTAAGAATAAAATCGAAACCAAGAGGTTAAAATAATGTCGAAAATTACCAGCGGTTTTCCCGACAAATATAACATTTTTATTTTACCGCCAAAATGTCGTCAAAACGTGCGAGTGAATGATAATTTGTTTAATGACTATTTAGATATTGATTCTATAATAGAAAGTGGTGATGATTATGATGATGATGATGATGAAAATTAAAATTTTCAATAAATTGTTAACTTGATATTCTCTTTTTTTCGAAATTGGACTTATTTATAGATTTAAAAAAATTTTTTTTCGCCAAATAAAAAATGCGGTTACTGATAAACATAAATTTATTGATAAAATGTTGCAATTATTATTGTTGGATTTAAAATGAAAACTGGGATAATATCTTTCTTATTTTATAACAACAAGTACGTATTTATTATTATAAATCTATAATGAAAATTTTTTTTGTTTAAACCTATGTATAATACGCACCCCTACTATCACCTGTAATTTACAGTAAAAAACATGCGTATTATTTTCGAGAAATTACTGTAGTCAATTAAGAATTACATTGTTTTGACGGATTGATGACGATGGCTAAAATCAGTGAATTTTAGCGAACTCATTCAATTCAATTAAAATTGGAAAATCAATCATTGGAAAATTCGTAAACTTAAGGAATCAGCACATATGCTAGGCCACAAAAATCTCCTGAGCCGACCAATCATAGAAATGAATACAATATGGGAACCAGTAATAAGGAGTGACAGAGAAAAGCGATAATAATAACCAAAATTGCAATATGAGCTCTGGTAAAAACATGCTATGATAACAGCAGAAATTGCAATATGAGCACTGGTAAAAATATGTAAGAAGACATTACACGTACGCACATACGAACAGGCGGGGCATGAGCACGCCCACGCCCACGCCCACGCCTACGCGCGCGTGCGCACACGTACGGAAACAAACACACACATAATATGAAAGGAAAAATCAATCTTGCACCAATTAAATGTGCATATATAAAAGAAAAAAAACGAGAAATATAAACAATCAATTGCTAATATCCCCTGACGAGTGAGCTAAGTGGCATCAGGGGACGCACGCGTCGGTAAAGAAACCTTTTCTTTTTGTGTATTTTTTTACGTTTCCAGCACACTCTTTCCTTCGTGCTCATGCGTAGTCGCATCAACGTCAACATGAAGCCCTAAAGGACGAAACGCCATCACACGAAAATGTTTCCCACTTTGTCAGTTTTTATCCGTAAAATTGTTCTTGATATATAAAAATTTATATCTTATACATTCGCGTGTCATGTGACTTTTAAAGACTTAATTTTGAAGCTAATTTTCAGGGGGTTGCGTCATACACGAGATATAAAACTAGTGTATGTAATGCTGGCCCTGACTACGCCGTTGACCAAACTATAGATCCATTTACTGTAGTCAAAAAGTGCAGCTGTATTTAAAATCAACATGATTTTGATTAAACTGACGTTTTACTTAACTCTATCCAATAATAATGCATGTAATATTCACATATTAGTATCGTATTATAAAATATAAACATGGCGAATATACATCTTTTCCATTGTTTCCATTTGTAAAATGTTTAGCTGTTTCTCGTTCGGTTGTTTATGGCTGTACGTGTTTACGCAACCAGTATAGCGTTACTAATGATACTTTTATCATTCTCTTTTACTTTTTTAACATATTTAACTAGAAGATGGGATAGAGAGATAGAAGAAAAGAGGTTAGTCTATTGTAATTTGGTCTCTCAAAAATGGAACCAGCATAATACATGAGATACATGATAAAATCATTTTTTATTAGTCAACATTTGGGGGTCGCACGATAAGCGAGATCGCGCGTTACACAATTATATACGGTATATTGTTTTCTCATATATAAATCCTTCTCTTAAACGCCGTAAAATAAACTGTCATTTTTATATCTTTAAATGGGTTTTTCATTGTAACTACAACTGTAGCCAATTGCGCCCTGGCCATTGGGTATTCAGTGGTACTGAGTGGGGTTCTGGAAGGTAATTCTTAGTAGAGGTGCCGGATCGGTGGGCAGAGTCTCTGGAAGAGGCGATTGTGCTGTATATTCAGTGGTGGAAGCCATCTTGTTTCAAGTAACTGGTTTGCTTACGGTGGAATCGAGGAAATCAACCACGTGATATACTCTCATGACGTCCTTATTCAGCAGCAGTATTTTGCGTATCCTGCAGTACAAGAACAGTCCCGTTTTTTTAAGCATTTATTTGCTGCGTCGTCCGCCATCACACATTGCCAGAATGTTTAATCGTAATAAACGTATACACCTTGGTCATATTGATTTTATACCGATTAAGGAATAACAGTTTATTTTACGGCTCTTAAGTGAAGGGTTACCAAACATATACACGTTTTTGAGTAGATGTCTTTTTTGTGTAAATTTACGTCTATAGGGTGGCGCATTCGAGAGTCTTAATAAAGAAAATATGGCTTCCCGCAGGATTCAAACATGCGTTCCCCCATCCGGTTTCTTGTAATGGAAACGACGCTAGTGCGCTTTCAGATTGTACTACGTAATAGCATCCAGTGAATTATGGACAATTTCCTTACAAATGAAGAGGAGACATGAAGCAAGAGAAACAAAGAAAAGAGTGCTGAACGGCTGTGTAATATCAATCCTCCTATATGGCAGTGAATGCTGGACAATTTCCTCACAGATGAAGAGGAGACTTGAAGCAAGAGAAACAAAGAAAAGAGTGCTGAACGGCTGTGTAATATCAATCCTCCTATATGGCAGTGAATGCTGGACAATTTCCTCACAGATGAAGAGGAGACTTGAAGCAAGAGAAACAAAGAAAAGAGTGCTGAACTGCTATGTAATATCAGTCCTTCTATATGGCAGTGAATGCTGGACACTTTCGTCACAGATGAAGGGGAGACTTGAAACAAGAGAAACAAAGAAAAGAGTGCATAAAAAAGGACTAGATTGCCGCTTCCCAAATTAGAAGACAAGTATAAAGCCATGTGTGAATTAACGTCACGACTTATTTTATATTGATACAGAATCTTAATAAAATGTCTACAAGTCTATGATTATTTGTGCACATTTACAGTCAAGGTACATTGGGTTCACGCTGACGTGTTGTAATGGTTAGCAAGCTTGTCTCAATAGCAGCATTACAACTGAGTATCGAGGTATATCCTCGCCGGGTGCCCCATATTTTTCTCCTCGCGCCGCAGCTAAGCTACGCTTAGAAAATCACCCCAGGAGATTAGGAATTCGACACATTGTTTCGGCGTGATTTTTATTCCATTTGTCGCAAATCTTAATAATATTTTCATTTTCTCATATTCGCTCACACTTAGTAACCCATTGTGACTTAGTGGCTTTATTGCCTTACTTGGGGTGAAATCATTTTAAAAGTGGGGGAAAAAGAAGATAACTTGATAAAAACCATTTAGTCGTCGCTAACGCAAGGTTTTGAAATTGGAAAAAAAAATAAATGAGTGAAAGCCTCCACGTTCTTCTTAATCCTATCGTCCAACGCACTTGTTCCGCCATTTTGAGCAACACTGCGGTAGGTCGAACGAATCGCGCTTAGCGACTCTCCAAGACAAAAAAAAAAAATACTGTATGTTTGCTAATTATATAAATGTTGTGTTTCGTCAGGAAAAAAATAAAAAATAAAAAAACAAAAATAAATCGTCGCCATCGTAAACAAAAACAAAAACAAACCGAGAAAGTACAGTGCGGAACTTTGATTCAAGCATTTTTCTGTAAGACACTTAACTTTCTAGAGACGATATAAACGTTTTCAATGAAGAAATTCCAGTAAAACATATTGAACGAAATAGAAATTGGGCCAAAATATATGATGAAATAATATAAAATTTAAGACTAACTATAAAAAAAATATATAATAAAAAAAATAGAATATAAAAAAAAGCTATGTTAAAATACATGATAGGATAACAAAGATAAATTAGAAAATGTATTGTAATATAATAAAGATGTCGGCACCCGTTCGAATCTGATCATCGGGATCGTCATCCTCTCTTCCTATTTCTCCCCCCCCCCCCACTACCGCTGGTGGTGACAGTAGAGATGGCTGTGAATCAAAGAGAGTCTGACTCGGCCCTTCGCGTGAATTTTATTTTGGTGGACAACTCTGTGCGACGGAGAGGCCCACGCTCTTGGTCAGAAGTGCCTCCCTCGCGGCACAAAGGGGATCGAGACAGGCGAGATCTGGCAAACCTGGTGGCTGCTTGGCTTGTCGATGTTCACCTTGGTTTCGCGAGCCTGACTGCCGCTGTCCTCGGTTTGGCCGTATTGGTCGGCGTATATCAAATGCCATCCTTTGAAGAAATCGTAATTGTTCTTGAATAAGGCAGACATAAGGTGATACCGATTAAAACGAATCTAAAAAGAATTACATAGGAATGGCTGCACTACGGGGTATTATACTCAAGGATGTAATTTATTCCCTGTTTTTAGCTTCAGTAGCAAGGGGCGTATTATACTCAAGGAAGTATTATACACAAGAAAATAGGTTAATCAAGATATTATTTTCTATTAGGTTCTATACTTGTTGTTGTCGGCACCTGCTCGCATCCTCTCTCCCTATACGTTTTCTCTCCCCTGGTGGCGGTGGCTGAAATGGCTGTTTATCAAAGAGCGTTTGACGAGGCCAATCACGTGAATTCGATTTTGGTGGACAACTCTGCGCGACGGAGAAGCCCACACTCTTGGCCAGAAGCGACCCTACTGTTGGAGTTTTTTTGGGTACGTTATGTGCTAGTGAGGCAACCAAAATGAACTGACTCATTTTATAGTTGACCAACAGAAAGGTTAACCAATCAGAAAGCTTAAGATATATATGCGACGTGTATAAAGGTAGCCGTGTTTTTTTTCTTTCTCCGAAGATTTACTGAGATTTCGAAGACTGAAGATTTACGGAACAGCTGCTGCTGCTATTGGCAATATCGTCAGATCCAGTAGAGTGTCTGACTCGTGAGTGTTAATCTTTAACGTTGTTTCATTGAACAGATTACGTACTGCGCTGGATTCTATATTCATAGACTACGACGAACATGGTCAACACCCACCTCCGCTGCCCAATGGGGATTGACACAGGCGAGATTTAGCAAACCTGGTTGAAAAGGCAAAGATCTACACCAGTGGCTCTCAACCTTTTTTTTTTACTCATGGATCCCCTTTTGCATTTTTCATTTTTCTTGGTGAACCCCTTGATAGCTATTTGACATAAGACAACAATATTCTATTTTTCATTAATAAAAATTTTGAGGTTTTCAATGAAATAGTATATAATTAAGCATTAAGCCCCGTACCCATCAGTGGCTACGTAGTGCAAGGTTAAAAGCTGAAACGGAAGGTTTTATACTTGCTGCACAAGATCAGTGCTTGTTAACTAGAAATTATCGAGCACACATACTAAAATATTGTGTTAGCCCAAAATGCAGGTTCTGTGATAAATATCCAGAAACAATCGATCATCTTGTATCA
>OZ038514.1:35331996-35334496 GCA_964036315.1 Acanthosepion esculentum
CACTGTTCTTAAATTTGATTTTGACCCTGGACACTGAAAAACGCAGTAAAACGAACAGTGAATTCTTGTAATTTTGGCGTTATTCTTCATTAATTTCCTACGGCCAGAGTTTATTTAGAATGATGGGAATACATTTTTTATTTTCTAAACGCGGTCAGCACACTGTGACTGCGTTCATAGTTAATGTTATTGAATGTTGCTTTTTGCTTCTGTATCACACATTACTTAAACCACCTCAGTCGACCAGAACAAGAAAATTAAATTATCTACTATAAAAAAAATTAAAACAGCTAATCTGAACAAGGACAACCCATCTACCAAAACCAATATTATGTGTGAATTCACAAGTCTCTTAAAGATTTGCGTTTCTGATCAAACCGAATTCATGAATAATTATATTGGACATACCACTACATGCCTATCAAGAAGACTCGCGTTACATCTCTCTGGCCATAGCTCAATAAAGACACATTTAAACACACAGAGAAACCTATCAAATTCCATCCGTAACATGTAAGAAATACAACTATAATAGACTCAACCATATGTAAAAATGACTACACGTAATAGAAGCATTACTAATAATAATTATGACAAAAATCGTCGTAAAATATAGACTATATAAATCGTTGTAAATTATGGACTATATAAAATCGTGGTAAAATATGGACTATATAAAATCGTGGTAAAATATAGACTATATAAAATCGTAGTAATATATAGACTATATAAAATCGTAGTAAAATATAGACTATATAAAATCGTAGTAAAATATAGACTGAAAAAAATCGTAGTAAAATATAGACTATATAAAATTGTGGTAAAATATAGACTATATAAAATCGTCTTTAAATATAGACTGTATAAATCGTAGTAAAATATGGACTATATAAAATCGTGGTAAAATATAGACTATATAAAATCGTGGTAAAATATAGACTATATAAAATCATGGTAATATATAGACTATATAAAATCGTCTTAAAATATAGACTGTATAAATCGTAGTAAAATATGGACTATATAAAATCGTGGTAAAATATAGACTATATAAAATCGTGGTAAAATATAGAATACTATGGAAATTCTAGTAAATATAGAATAATATAGAAATCGTTGTAAAATTGTCGTAACCTAGAAAAGATTACTGAATGAAGAATAACCAAAACTGAGGTTGGAAATGAAATGATAATCTTTATAACATCAACAAAATACAATATTCGCCAGCGGCGTGATGTAGGTAAACCACTGCTAGTGGTGGACTGCTTAGACAGCATATAACCCTCCACTTACAATAGTGTCCAACATATTTATGAGGATTGGGACACACCTATTAGTGTTCAAGGGTACCGTATATGACAAAAATATAGAATAATATAGAAACAAGTGTAAATTATAGATTAATATAGAAATCATCGTAAAATATAGGATAATATAGAAATCAGTGTAAAATTGTCGTAACCTAGAAAAGCTTACTGGATGAGGAATAACCAAAACGGAAGTTGGAAATGAAAATGGTAATCTTTATAACATCAACAAAATACAATACTCGCCAGCGGCATGAAGTAGGTAAACCACTGCTAGTGTTCCACTATTTAGACAGCATATTACCCCCACTAACAATAGTGTCCCACGTATTTATGAGGAGTGGGACATACCCATTAGTGTTCATAGGCACGGTATATAATAAAAATATAGAATATAGAAATTGTAGTAAAATATAGAATATTATTGAAATCGTAGTAAATATAGATAATATAGGAATCATAGTAAAATACAGAATAATATAGAAATCATAGTAAAATATAGAATATTGTAGAAATCATAGCAAATTATAGACTAATATAAAAATCATTGTAAAATATATATTAATATAGAAATCATTGAAAAATATGGAATGGTATAGAAAAATCAGTGTGAAATATATGATAAAATATTATAGAAATTGTAAAATGTATGAGAAAATATTACACAAATCACTGTAAAGCCAATTAAGTCGTAGTTTAAAAATAATGGCAAAATATATTATTGTAATTATTGGATTTCTGACAAAATATATTATGGAAGAATATAAAAATCATAATAAATTATGCGATAGAATAATGTAGAAATTCTGGTAAAAAATAGACTATATAGAAGCTATGTTAAAAATATGAAAATAGCGCCATAAAGTAAAGTATACTGTAATTTCTCGAAAATAATATGCACCCATAAATAATACGCTCCCCAACAAATGATCCGAAAATTAAGAAATATATCTATTCCTATGTATAATACGCATCTATAAATTTTGTCAAAAAAAAAAAATTACGAAGACATTTTATCGAACTTGACATTAAGAATAAACTCGAAACTAATCGGCTAAAATAATGTTTAAAATTACCAGCGGTTTTCCTGATAAATATATCATTTTATTTTACCGCCAAAATGGGATTCTGTCAGTGAGGATGTTATAAAGAGAGGCTTCAAGAAGTGTTGTCTCATGACAGTCATGGATGGC
>OZ038514.1:35339496-35354496 GCA_964036315.1 Acanthosepion esculentum
GCAGACTGGACAGAAGATTTTTCCACAGTTGGTATCCGTTTCTTTCTATGGTAGAATGGTTGCCTACCAGACCGGGCAGAAGATTTTCCCGCAGTTGGTTGCCGTTGTAGACTGCTTGAAAACCAAGGCTATACAACCCAGTGGATTTGCGCGTAAGTGAATGTAACGAACGCGACTGGAATTCGAACCCAGCTCTTCGATTTCGCATTCGGAGGCGTTACATCAAATCACACATACCGTATATAAAAAGATATGTCAGTAAAATAGATAGATAAGATAGAATAATATAAAAGTAATTATAACCATATCGAATAATATAAACAACTTCTTATCCTATATAATAATATAGCATTTATATTAAAAGATTATAGAATATATATAATATATATAGAACACATATATTACATATATATATATATATAATATATATATATATATATATATATATATATATATATATATATATATATATATATATATATATATATATATATATAGAGAGAGAGAGAGAGAGAGAGAGAATATAAATAGAATATATGGAATGAGTGTAAATTATAAACATTATATTTTTGATGGAAGTTCTGCTAGCCTGAAAAATAAATTAAATTCTCGTATTTTCCGCGTATTGTTTTAGTAGTGTTATTAGAATTACTACTAATATATATATATGCGTAATAAATACAAACATGACAAAGTAACACTCAAAAACATAATAGCTAGAAATATTAAACCCATTAATAATAATAAACATGTTAAGCTCATCATCTCTATCTATAATGGGCAGGATGTGTGTGTGCGTGTGTGTGTGTGTGTGTGTGTGTGTGTGTGTGTAACGAATGCACGGACGCAATTTTCGACCGATTTGCACCAAAATTTACATGCACATGCTCCAAGTTAGTGGTAAGTCCACGACCGACTTTGCATTTCCCAACTCCCATCGATAGTGGAAATAATCGATTTTTTCATACTTCTACAGTAGTTTTCATGTAGTTTGCGGTCATTTTCTACTGGCCAGAGTGAGAGCCTATAGCTGGCTGCCACGAATAGGCAGGAAGATTCTATTGGCCAGCGTGAGATCCAACAGCTGACTGACACGAATGTTAACTAGCATGCTAGCATGCAAAAAAAATCGATAGCTGCATTCGTCACAAGTGGGAAAAATTTAAATCTGCATGGCACTTTACTTCAATTGGCTCATTTGCTTGCTTAAACTAAAACGTTGATTCTGATTCCGCAGAACTGGGTTGGGTGTGAAAAAGTATTTGTTGTTAACATTCTTTTTTCATTCGGTTTTTCCATTTACGAGTCCTTTTTTAAAGCTGATCGTTTTGTGTTCATTTTGTTTACTTCTTTTTTCGTAACAGATTTAATGTTTAGTATAGAGCTTAGAAAAAATTCGCAATGTGAGCTTAGAAAACGTTCGCAGTGTGAGATAGGCAAGAAGTAAGGCATGTAGCAACATCAGCACGGCAAAGGGCACTCCTTTAAAGGCAAGGAAGGGCAAAAATATTTTAAGTCAAGTGATAGCGATTGCTGTATGAGTCGTACGATTTTTGAATCAAGGATGCGCAACTCCGGGCCATACTGCTAGTATATTATAAAAAATTTAATCAATTGACCTCATAGCCTCTAATGACCCTACAAACATACAAGTAATCTTCTACAAAACCCCAATGTAGTGTTTCAATTTACATGCTCCTTGACAGATTACATCTGTGATACTAATAATAATCCCACTACATATATTGGTTTTACTACAACCACGCTCTCCCGTAGACTTACCTGTCACCTTTCTGATCTTAGTTCTATTAAACAACATGAAAATCTGCATATTATTAAGTTTCCTAAAAATAATGATCTCGTAATTCAGCGTAATGAATTAACAATAATTTGTAGGCATTGTATAATATTTACTTTAATATATAGTTAATAAAAATTTTCATAAAATATCTATGTATTACAATTAGATATCCATTCTTTTATAAATATATGATGTTATATATAACATTTATTTAATTCGTTGATAATTTAACTTTAATAATTGCCATGTTTTATTGCCCATTCAGCATAATAAGTATTGTATTTTGCGTTCAAAATAATATATATAAAAATGATTTAATTACACTAGAGGCCACTCTAAGATAGTTCTCGAGAATATACAAATTTTTTTTTTAATTCTTGAAATTCTTTAAAATTAAGCTTTTGATAAATATCCCTGAATACATCAATGTATCCTATTTGTATAATCATAACCGGATGTCAGTTAATGGTGACGCGTCCTAAAAAATGTCATTTCATCTATACAGGATTGAATAACATGCCTACCATTAACCTTCAACCTATATTTATCCCATTTCTGCTTCAGCCTTGATCCGTCTTTTGATTGGTTAACCTAGACATACCCACAAAACTTTGAAATTTTATTCCCCACTCCTTTTTAAATCTTAAATAAGCTATCATATTGTTTTCTGTTTTCAAAAGTAAATCGTTTTCACCATAAGTTACCCAACATAGCCTGGTGACGCATAGATTTTAGTTCAAAAACATAGAAATTTTGATGTATTTTTATATTATAAATATTATTACAATATATATAGAGGGTGTCAATAAAGTTCATGTGCACTTTACAAAATTTATAACTTTATTTGTATTTGCGATAGAAATAATCTGTAAAAAATGTTATAAAGCTTAATGCACATAGTTTTAAGTATAGCTAAAATAACTAATGTGATTTCAGGCATTATAAGGATAAGTCCTCGGAGAATTTAAATCATGATTTTTTATGTTATTTTATTTTTGATTAAATAGAAGCCCCAGTTACCGAAAATCTGCTCTGAATCATATAATAAACAATGCAATAAAACTAAGACATTATATAATTAGAAAAGCTTTTAATTGCTTTTATATACAGGGTGTTCATAAATTTCGTGTGCACTTTAAAAAATTTATAACTTTATTTGTAATTGCGATAGAAATAATCTGTAAAAAATATTATAAAGTTTAATGTACCTAGTTTTAAGTATAGCTAAAATAACTAATGTGATTTCAGGCATTACTGTAAATCAGTTGGCAAATGTTTTCCGTGAACAGCAAAATCGTATTACCCTTTGTATTGCTAATGATGGAGGACATGTGGAAACTTAAATAAAATTTCAATAAAACCTTAAAAAATATAGATTTACTTCTTTCTAATCCTTTTTACTAATTATTTCTATCGCAAATACAAATAAAGTTATAAATTTTTTGAAATGACACGAACTTTATGGACACCCTGTATATATATATATATATATATATATATATATATATATATATATATATATATATATATGTGTATATATAATTCCGTATTTGGGCAACAACCCCTCTTTTATACAAGTTTCGTTAAAAACGACAGAAAAGATTTTTTATTTAATTTTTCTTGTGTTCTTATATATTTTTTTCTTTTCTGGACATAAATTATGTAGAAATCGTCTCAATGTTCCGTGTGTCCAAGCGCTTTCGGCTATTCTTTTACCCATTATCAAAGATATCACATTATATTCGGAAAATAAAAACATTCCTATAACGCTAGATACATGCATAAACAAAAAAAAATCTATACATTCAGTTAAAAGTAAAAGTAAAAATTCTAGAAGAAGGTTGCGCTACGGCAATATTACATGTGGAGTGGACCTGCGAGCATGGAAAATCATAACTTGGAAATATGGCGTTACTGCTAAGTTCGAATACCGTAGGTATATTCGAGTGAATGATAGATTTCATATATTTGTTTAATAAATCGACCCAGGTACGTATGTAGTTATTAGAGAAAACGTAGTCTTCACAATTTTGTTTAATAAATTCTCCCCGTTATGTATGAAGTCATTTGGGAGAATGAAAGCTTTATGTGTGTGTTTAATAAATTATCCCTGTTATATATGGCATCATTAGGGAGAATGAAAGCCTTACATCTGTGTTTAATAAATTACCCCTGTTATATATGACATCATTAGGACGAATGAAAGCCTTACATCTGTGTTTAATAAATTACCCCTGTTATATATGACATCATTAGGACGAATGAAAGCCTTACATCTGTGTTTAATAAATTACCCCTGTTATATATGACATCATTAGGACGAATGAAAGCCTTACATCTGTGTTTAATAAATTACCCCTGTTATATATGACATCATTAGGACGAATGAAAGCCTTACATCTGTGTTTAATAAATTATCCCTGTTATATATGACATCATTAGGACGAATGAAAGCCTTACATCTGTGTTTAATAAATTATCCCTGTTATATATGACATCATTAGGGAGAATGAAAGCCTTACGTCTGTGTTTAATAAATTATCCCTGTTATATATGACATCATTAGGACGAATGAAAGCCTTACATCTGTGTTTAATAAATTATCTCTGTTATATATGACATCATTAGGGAGAATGAAAGCCTTACGTCTGTGTTTAATAAATTATCCCTGTTATATATGACATCATTAGGGAGAATGAATGCTTTACGTGTGTCTTTAATAAATTCTCCACGTTAAACATATGCAATAATTAGGTATAATGAAAGCTTTATGACTGTGTTTAATAAATCTCCCAGTTATTTATGCTATCATTAGGGAGAATGAAATCTCTACGTGTGTGTTTAATAAATCCTCCTCGTTATATTGAATTATTAGAGAAAATGTAGGCCTTACATGTTTTCTTAATAAATTCTCCCTGTTATATATGCAATTATTAGGGAAAAAATGAATGCTTTACGTCTGTTTAATAAATTCTCCCCGAAAATTATACCATCATTAGGGCGAATGAGATCTTTACGTGTATGTTTAATAAATTTTTCCCGTTACATATGCAATCATTAGGGAAAATGAAAGCTTTACGTGTGTGTTTAATAAATTCTCCACGTTATATGCAATCATTAGAGAAAATGCAGGCTTTACATGTTTGCTTAATAAATTCTCCCAGTTTGATATGGGATAATTAGAATGAATGAAAGTTTTGTTTCTTTAATAAGTCACGACTGTAATATTATTATAGTCATTAGAGTGAATGAACATTTGATGTATTTAGTAAATACTAATCGTAATACAGGGTGCGATGGATGAATTGTCGCCATTTTTAATTTTTTTATTTTGCGCATGCACGTCATTTGTTTTTTTATTTTGTCGACTGCACAGTATAGTAGGGTTAGCTGGGTATATTCTATGAGAAAAAAGAGCCTCATGACGCAATTCACCCCGCCAGAAATTTGGAAACGGCATGCTGTTACGGCATTGGTTCTGGAACTTTCAAACATTTCCGAGTATTTGGCTGTCAATCTGAGGACAGTGCAGAGGATTTGGACGAGTTTAACCCTTTGAGCCCTGTGTTCCTGGACAATTTTGACCCTTCTGCCTGAGCTCCTGAGTCACAATTCGCAAATAATTGGTATGTAACGTTTCACGGTAGATATAAAAATGGTTACAAGTGTTTAACCACCGTTCAACCGGTAGTTGGGTCATTAAGTCATTTTTCTCTACCACCGGTAAAGCGGTGGTCAAGGATCAAAGGGTTAGTGATTGGTGCGATCATCAGTGATGTCTACATCTTGCCTGAATGCATCTTTCCACAGGGCCTCAGACTCAGCACCTCAGTTGCCTTGAAGAGGTAGTGCTGCTCTGGGTAAAGAGGGTGGCTGCTGGAAGACCCTACGCCTGGCAGTAGAACTTTACATTATGTCACACAAGCAGGAGAACCCAGTTATGGCTGTCAGACAATTTCTGCGACCACGTCACCCTTTGCACCTAGCCACCTAACTCCCCAGACTGCACCCCCCCACCACCGATTACTTGATCGAGAGACCAACAAAACTTGTTGTAACACCAAGGGTGACCCGAAGGCAATGATGTAATCACGAACTTAAACAAGGAAACCGTCCAAAAGAGATGCAGGGGATTCCGAAGTCGTCTGGAGGCCGTGGTTTGAACGCAACTGAATAGATTTACTCTTTAGTATTTCAAGATATTTTTGTGTAATTTTGGTAAATATAGGGTGACCCCAAAAAACCGGGAATTTTTGAAGTGCGTATTGCCAGACATGAGCAATTGGCAACACTGCGAGACAGTGACCTTGAGCAAGTAAACATTTCGCCATTTTAGTAACGAGAATGAAATTCACAGTATCCCAGCTGAGATGTTGCAGCAGCCAATGAGGAATCTCAACAGCAGATTTCAAGAATGCATTCGTACAGGAGGACGCCATCTACAGGACGTAATTTTAAAAAAATGAAAATTCCATCATTGTTTCTTAAATGGCATGTTTTAAGGTTTCAATTACTATGAATTAAATATTTTTCTTCCATCACTGTTGGTTTTATTGGATTGTTAAAAAGATCCCGTTTTTTGGGGGGTCACCCTGTATATCTGTTAAAATGAAATGTCAGTGTTATTTTCATTCTTGTGTTATTTCGACGACAATTTATTCTTCGCACCCTGTATATGGAACGATCAGAAGGGACGAATGTTTTGATGTATTTGTTTAATAAACCTTAGTCGCTATAAGCGTAGCTTAGATGTGGCACAAGGCCCTCACAACGCAGTCGTAATTGATTTAGCGCCACAAACTTGCTAACCATTACGCCACGTCGAAGTACTCAATCTTAGTCGCTATATATGTAATCATAAGCTTGAATTAATGTTTTGACGCATGCGCGTCATACATTATCGTCTTTTTATATGATGAAAGAAGGTAAGTTTTGGCATCTTTATTTCATAATTCCTGAGTGATATATGTGACTGCTAGAACGAACTACATTTTTGTTAGTTTTATAAATAAGAACCGTGTTATTTGTAATCTTATCAGTGAATATAAATTTTTCTGTTCTTTTATTTTTAATATATCGTTATATTATTATATGCGTCTATCTGAGGGATTTTTTTCGTACTTATCTAATATAACTTCCTGTTAGGTATATAATCATTTAGAGTGAAGGCAGTTGTTTACGTATACTTCTTTTTCCATGTGCCGGGTTTCCTCAGGACATAGGTAATCATGGCTCTCCACATCTTCATACGACTTGGACTTTTAGGAAATCCTTCTCGTTATATGATACAATAGAAACCCCCACCCACAAAACGCAATAACTAAGGTTTAAAATGAATTTTAAAAAATGCAAAATCTTTCTTGAAGCTTTTATTTTAGTTGTAGATGAAAAGCTAATTGATTAAAATTTAAATTTAATATCCCCATTATGCAAAATACTTTTCTGTATTTCTAAATTAATTATATAGGAAAATGTAAAGTCTTTTTTTGCAGTGAAAAACACATTGATTTAGAAATTCTAGCAAAAATCAAATAATTGCCGGATTTTAATGAAACTTTCAGGACTTATTCACAAATAAACGAAAATATTTTCGAAATGCTTCCTTTTAGAAAATCATGGTAAAAAACATTTTTTGACATCTGTCCCCCCCCCCCAACTTATTTAATTTTATGAAATTTCGAGGAATTAAATTTTGTGCCGCTTCATGCATATTTCAGTTAAAAGAAAACCTCCTCGGAGAATTTAAATCCTCAATTTCGTTTTGTAAAGCAGGAGCTCAGTTACTGAAATCTGCTTTGAATCGCCACAAAAGTAAATTATTTAATTAGAAAAGCTCTTAATTGCTTTTATGAACATATATTATGAACACTATTGTCTCAAGAAAAAAATTTTTTCAGTGAATAAAGAAATTTAGCATGAATTGTTTTAATTTTTTTTTAATTTTAATTCTAATAATTCATAAAGTTTTAAATCTTTTAAATTATTGCATTAATTTGTATCGGTTAGGTGATATGGTTATTAAGTAAATACTACATTTACTAATCACAAATGGAAAAACTTAGTAAAATTCACCGACACAAAATATTTTAAAAAGAATTCTGAATTTTTATGTATTCGCAAAAACATACGGATTTTCCTAAATACGGATGTCCATACACGATATTATTAGGAAGTCATACGCTGATGCAAAAAAAACAAAAAACAAAAAAAATACAAACGAACAAGTTTTAAACTAAAATTTTTAAAGGTCTAAAATGGAAAAAATAATTTAAGAATTAAATAATCCTTTGATCTTTCTTCTTAATAATAACGAAGATTTTGACGGTAAATTTATTTTATTTATTAAGTTTGGGGCATTTTTTCATCATGTTACGTTGTTTTTTTTAGCGAGTCAGTGGGGGTAATTATATTAGAATGAATAAAAAGTTTGTTTTTTTTTGACGAATTTGTATAAGGGATTCATTCCGTTACAGACACGGCCGTTGTAGTACTTGTTTAATAAATCATAACCGTTGTATATGTAATCTTTAGAGAGAATTTCATCTATCTATCTATCTATCTATCTATCTATCTATCTAGCTATCTAGCTATCTATCTATCTATATATATATATATTTATATATTTATATATGAATATATATAACTATATATATATATGTATTTATATTTATATATATATATTTATATATATTTCATAGTAGAAAAAAAGAAAGAACAGTAAGATATATAATTCGGTGTTGTTATTGATAATTTTATTTTTACAAAAGAGTGCTCAATGTAAATTTACAGAGCATAAATATTATAAATTAACTGATTTAAATATATGGTTCCATAGCTACACGGGAATTACCATGTTTCAAAAACAGAAACAGACAACTTTAAATTCAATTATATAATTAAATTAAAAAGCACTATTTCTGTTTCATTTTCAAGCGAATAATATAAATATATATATATATAAATATATGTATATACATATATATATATATTTATATATATATTTATATATATATATATTTATATATATATATTTATATATATAAATATATATATCTAGAAATATATATATATAATATATATAAATATATACATATTTATATATATAATTATATTTATATATATTTATATATATATAAATATATATATAAATATATATATATTATACATATATTTATATATACATATTTTTCTCTCTCTATATATTTATATATATCTCTATTTATATATTTCTCTCTCTATATTTATATATATAAATATATAAATACATATATATAAACATATATATATATATATATATATATATATATATATATATATATATATATATCTAAAAAGAAAAAAAGACAATATGAATAAAGACAAAAGGAAAACTCATATTAGCCGACGTGTTCCGTCCTCTGGTGTCATATATATATATATATATATATATATATATATATATATATATATATATATATATATATATATATATATATATATAAATATATATATATATATATATATATATATCATATACATGATAATATATATATATATGATATATTTATCATATATATATATGATAAATATATATATAATCTAGATATCATATATCAATATAATATATGTATATATATATACATCATATATATATCATATTTATATTTTATCAAGTATATATATTTATATATGGGTGTGTGTATATATGTGTGTTTGTGTGAGTGTGTGTATGGATAAATGTATATGTATGCACGCGCGCGTGTGTGTATTTGTAAATGAGAGAGAGAGAGAGAGAGAGAGAGAGAGAGAGAGAGAGAGAGAGAGAGAGAGAGAGAGTCACCGGATGTCTCGCCATGGGGAAGTGATTACCAAACTAAGTTCACAGACATCAGTATGCTGCAGTGTTTTAATACCGAAGTATCTAACACTTGGCCTTGTATCTAACTATAATAAACAGTCTATCTATCTATCTATCTATCTATCTATCTATCTATCTATCTATCTAAACCTGTTCAAATCTATTTCAATTTGTTCGTATCTATCCATCTTTCTATCTACGCAAACCTGTTCAAATCTATCTATCTATCTATCTATCTATCTATCTATCTATCTATCTATCTTAGTTACCTAGCGTTTCCCGTGTCTTGCCGGACATTTCGCAAATGCCATGTAATAATTTCCCCAGAAAATAAAATATATTTTCTATCAATTTTTGTTTTTCTTTCGTGATTTAAGGTCACCGAATTTCTATCTTCCACCAAATTCAGTAACCGCCGTTGGGATTCGAAACAACGACACACCCCATAGCAATTCAGTCTGGTATTAATCAGTCTCTGATTACTTTTCCACTTAGGTGGTCTATGAATTTGAAGTAGGTCGGATTAAACACCTGCATGTCTAGCTTAATGGGCGAAAACTAAAAAAAAAACCTACCACTTCTGAGGATATATTTCCAGTGCCGAATCGGTAACACTCTAACAACAGGAAGAAAAAAAAAGAAGCTTTTTCAAACAAGAAGATTATCCAGTATTTATAAACCTGAGAGGCATATTTCATCCATCGCTAAAGATGGTGGGAAAACGATCGGCTACTTATACCGCTCCAGTAAGTATCAGACTCCTCCTGTAATGCTTAATCGTTATAAGACCTAGATCAGAGAAGAAGATTGCGTACTGCTACCGTATCTCACTTGCCAGTTTAGATAGCGTCCAGGTGCGTCTATGACAGGGGTAGCTAAACCGCGGCTTGTGAGCCATATGCGGCTCTTTGACCTTTAATATGCGGCTCCTTGACCTTTAATATGCGGCTTGTAGAACTATTCTGACTGAGCTCCTTTTTTTTCTCATCACAGCTAATATCCCAATCCTCACTTTACATTTTTGATGTCGTTCAGGAGTAGCTAAAGCGCGGCTCGCGAGCCATATGTGGCTCGTAAAAATATGCTGACTGAGTTTCTTTTCTTCATCACGGTTAATATTCCAGTTCTCCATTTTTGATAGAGTTCAGGAGTGTTTATACCAGGAGTGGTCAAACCGCGGCTCGCGAGCCACATTCGGCTCTTTGACTTTTAATATGCGGCTCGTGTTGGCTGAGATGTTTTTTTTTTCATCTCTATTAATATAAAAGGTAAATAAGACAAATTTACGTCTTAAGAAATACAGAAAACATATTCGGAATGGACTGGATGCAAAAATTCGAACTGTGGGATCTACAAATAAGTACGTACTGCCAAAATGTAAAAAGCTTACCAACCGAGGCAGACAAATTAAAAGAGAAACTAAAAACGAGTTTCCCCGAAGTATTTTCAGCAGGTCTCGGAAGATGCAAGAAAATGGCAGCAAATATCGAAATAAAAGAAAACGTTCAACCTATCTTCAAGAAAAAAAGGAGCGTACCGTTTGCGTCAATAGAAAAAATTGATCAAGAATTAGCTAGACTCGAAAACACTGGCATATTGACAAAAGTAGAATATAGTAAATGGGCCGCACCGACGGTCTACGTCAAAAAGAAATCAGGAGAAATTCGAGTTTGCACTGATTTTTCTACAGGTTTGAACGCAGCAATAATGGACTACCACTATCCTCTACCCAGTCCAGAAGAAGTATTCACTAAATTAAACGGCGGAAAATATTTTTCAAAAATAGATTTAAGTGAAGCGTACTTGCAAATTCCAGTCGATGAGGAAAGTTCAAAACTACTGTGCATAAACACACACAAAGGATTGTACAAATACCAAAGATTACCTTTTGGGATTAAGGTCGCGCCGGCTATATTCCAACAGACAATGGATACGATGCTTGCCGGACTAGAGTACACAATTGCATACCTGGATGACGTATTGATTAATAGCGAAAGTGTTGAACAACATTGGGAACATATACAAGAGGTAATTAAGAGAATACAAAGCTATGGATTCAAAGTAAAAGAAAACATGCGCGTTTTTCATGAAGGAAATTAAATACCTTGGCCATATCATAGATCAAGAAGGTAGACGACCAGACCCTGAAAGGGCAACAGCAATAAAAAAATGCCTGTTCCTAAGAACCTAACAGAATTACAAAGTTTTCTAGGCTTAGTGGGTTACTACCAGGAATTCATACCTCACATGCATAAACTTCGCGCACCACTGAACGAGCTGCTAAAGAAAGAAAAAGTTTGGCAGTGGACAGATCAATGCCAGGAAAGATTTTAAAAAATAATTAAGACGTTAACATCGGATTTATTTTTGGCACACTACGATCCTAAACTAGAAATTATTGTAGCAAGTGATGCGAGCGCCTACGGAGTCGGAGTGTGTATATTGCATAAAATGCCGGATGGGACAATAAAACCAATCGCACATGCTTCTCGAACCCCACTACCAGCGGAGAAAAATTATTCACAAATAGAGAAAGAAGCTCTGGAAATTATCTTCGCAGTCACAAGGTTTCATAGGTATATCTATGGTAGATATTTTACTCTGCAGACGGATCACAAACCGGTACTAACAATTTTTGGTTCGAAAAAAGGTCTACCGGTTTACACTGCAAATAGGTTACTAAGATGGGGAACAATTCTTCTGAACTACAATTTCAGATTGGAATATTTACCAACGAAAGAAATCAGGCATGCGGATAGTCTGTCGAGACTGATACCAACAAAAACAGAGCCATTGGAAAATATGGTTATCGCAGCCGTAAGAAATGAAGAAGATATCAGGACAGTACTATGTTGTACAGTTAGAAACCTCCCAGTCACACTACAAGACATAAAAAATGAAGCAAAAACGACGAATTCATAAAAGAAACAAAAGCAAAAATAGCAGAAAAAAATGAGCAAATATCGGACAGCTTTTCTCTATGCGATAATGTGCTACTTTACAACGAAAGGTTTGTAATTCCCAAAACATTACAAAAGCGGATCTTAAAGGATTTCCATAGGGGCCATCCTGGAAAAAATAGAATGAAGTCGCTTATGCGAAGCTATGCATATTGGAAAAATATGGACCAGGATATTACTCAGATGGTAGAAAAGTGCAAGGGTTGTAATTTAGCAGCCAAAGCACCGCCAATCATACATAAGCCATGGCCAGAGGCTGATCGTCTGTGGTCAAGAATACATGCAGATTATGCAGGACCAATTGACGGTTTTTACTATTTGATCATAGTTGATAGTTATAGTTAATGGGCGGAGGTGTTTCGTTGCAAAAATCCTACTGCAGAAACGACCATAAATTGCCTCCACAAACCATTCGCTCGGTTTGGAGTAGCGGATTGTCTAGTCACAGATAATGGAACGCAATTCACATCAGCAGATTTCCAAGAGTTTTGCGAAATTTATCAAGTAAAACACATAAAATCCCCGCCTTATCACCCAAGATCAAATGGGCAAGCGGAGAGATTTGCTGATGCACCCAAAAGAGCGTTACGAAAAGCCTATGGTGTGCCTACAGAAAAAAGCATTACAGCAATTTCTTCAGGTATATCGAATTACGCCAAATAATGCTATACCATCAACATTATCACCCGCAGAAGTGATGTTCGCTAGAAAAATCAGATCAGCATTTGATAAATTGCTACCAAGTAAAACAAAACAAGTAACACAGCCCTACGCACCAAAAAGAAAATTCCTCCCAGGAGAAAAGTTTTTTTTTAAAGCATATAAAAATAATACATCTTACTGGGAGCAAGGGACAATTGACAAAAGAATCGGCAATATGGTTTACATAGTACAGGGACAAAAATTGTCACATAGAAGACACGTAAACCAAATATGGAAGAGACCGTTACAGGATGCTAACGTTACACTTCAAGAAGAGGTGATGGACACGATTTTCGATACATTTGATATAAAAAGACCGCAAACAATACCAGAACCAAGAAAATTGTCCAGAAAAAGAAAGTTCACAGAAGCTTTGGAAATAGATCCAAAGAAAAAAAGACATTAAAAACCTCTGCTACGCAAAAGCTTCGGAAGGGGGTGGTGTTTAGGGAACTTACCCATAATAATAATGGACTATTCCGGACATCATAAATACTGCTCCTCAAGAGGAAGCAGATTTCAGAGACAGACAGAGTCTCAGTCACACGATTACTGTAAGACATCGGAATAGTGATACTTGTCGAAACAACATAGTTCACTCTAACCAAATCTGATATTCATTACTAATACTTCTACTTCTTTGTACATATTTCTGTTTGTAATATATCTGTGTTATTCCATACCTGTGTTCGAGTTATTCTTCATTGGTTCGACCTTGGACCATCAACGTGGTACAAGGAACTTGGACCATAACAAATATAAACCCTAATTTTAATGCTACGTCTGAGGTAATGCATTGTCCATTGAGGTAAGGGATTGTTCTTTGAAGTAAGGCATTGTTCTTTGAGATGAGGCATTGTTCTTTGAGGTGAGGTATTGTTCTTTGAGATAAGGCTTTGTTCTTTGAGGTGAGGCATTGTTCTTTGGGATAAGGCATTGTTCTTTGAGGTAAGGCATTGTTCTTTGAGGTAAGGCATTGTTCTTTGAGGTAAGGCATTGTTCTTTGAGATAAGGCATTGTTCTTTGAGGTAATGCATTGTTCTTTGAGGTAAGGCATTGTTCTTTGAGGTGAGGTATTGTTCTTTGAGATAAGGCATTGTTCTTTGAGGTAAGGCATTGTTCTTTGAGGTAAGGCATTGTTCTTTGAGGTAATGCATTGCTCTTTAGTGCTGGGGAAGGAATGAGTGGAGGCAGAGGGATTAAAGAAATTTCTGGTCGTCAGAAGTTACCGAGGAATATCAGAGGTCTGAGGTCTTGGTTGAGGGGATTAAAGATGTGGATGCGCCAGGGGTTTGGTTTGTTTTGTTTTACGGCATATGAACCTGAATGGGTTATTTAATGCCGACAAGATTTTTTATTGCTGCTAATATTTTGTCAAAAATCTATTTCTGGTAATATTTTTCCTTCAAAAAAGTATTGCTGGTAATATTTTTTCTTCAAAAATGTATAGCTGGTAATATTTTTTTTCAAAAATATATTGCCAATAATATTTTTTTTTTAAAAACATATTGTTGGTAATATATTTTTTTTCAAAAATGTATTGCTGGTAATAGTTTTTTCCTTCAAAAATTTATTGCCAGTAATTTTTTACAAAGTATTTCTGGTATTAAAACCTGTTTTTACAATTTCATAGTGTTTTTACCCCAGTTTCAGGGTTAACTATTTGCCCATAGCTGGGACTTTAACAGGTGCTATCACCC
>OZ038514.1:35359496-35386996 GCA_964036315.1 Acanthosepion esculentum
TGGTCCTAACCTGGACCATAACAAACTGAATGAGGTTGTCGCATCCTCATGCATGGAAATCGACGGGAGACATCATATATATATATATATATATATATATATATATATATATGTGTGTGTGTGTGTGTGTGTGTGTGTGTGTGTGTATGTATGTGTGCGTGTGTGTGTTTAATTTCTCAGAATAAATCTGTAGTCTGTAGAGAAGACAAATAGAATAAAATAGACAATCAGAAAATTGTACTTGCCGACACGTTTCGTTAACAAAAGCGAAATGTTGTGTAGGTTACATGAAACTCAAAATTTTAACATATATATATATATATATATATATATATATATATATATATATATATATATATATATATATATATATATATGAGGGCGAGTAATAACTGCGAGGTGCCAAAAATAAGACCTAGACGAGATAGATAACAAGAGACATGGTCAGTGGAACTGGAATAGTCTACCCCTGCAGATTAAATAATTAGTAAATTCTAGTAAAACTTGAAAGAGGCGAAAGACAACGAAACGGCTTCTCGCCGGATTTGAAATAATCCGGCGAGAAGCCGCATCGTTGTCTTTCGCCTCTTTCTCTTTTTGTAACTCCTTTTTTGAATGACCACACCTTATGCGATCTTACAGTTGACGGTTAGTCCTTTCTTCTCACTTTCCTTTATTAACTTGTCTGGAAGTGTCTATAGTTTCTTTAGGGAAAAATAGTATAGATAGGAGTCAAACAGTAAGCCGAATTACGAACCACCGCTTTCGAAGGAAAGAAAATTAATTTGCAATGTAAGAGATTCTGTTATCGTTTGAAATGTTGTTATCTTTTTTTAAATAAAATAAATTCACCCTAAGTAAGGAAACAAAGTCTCTAAGACGCAAGGGGGTTACTGAGTGTGAGAAAAAGACAAACATTACAATGGAGATAGAAGAATAAAAGAACAAGAACTGAGATGACAAAAGATAACGATTGACAATGTATTCAATTTTTTGAAGATCATTTCTTCACTTCTAGCCGTTGAATACTTATTGCAAACACCACTGGCGAATCTTATATGTGTTGTTCTTATCTTAAGTATTATCGTTCATTACCAACCTTCGTGTGATTATTCTATTCAGTAACCTTCCCGAGGTTACAACAATAGTAAAAATCATTGGCAATGCATTCCTATAGTAAAAATCATTGGCAATGCATTCCTATAGTAAAAATCATTTCCAATGCATTCCTATAGTAAAAATCATTTCCAATGCATTCCTATAGTAAGAATCATTGGCAATGCATTCCTCTAATAAAAATAATTTCCAAAGCATTTCTATAGTAAAAATCTTTGGCAATGCATTCCTATAATAAAAATCATTTCCAGTGCATTCCTATAGTAAAAATCATTGGCAATGAATTCCTATAGTAAAAATCATTTCCAATGCATTCCTATAGTAAAAATTATTTGCAATGCATTCCTATAGTAAAAATCATTGGCAATGCATTCCTATAGTAAAAATCATTGGCAATGCATTCCTATAGTAAAAATCATTTCCAATGCATTCCTATAGTAAAAATTATTTGCAATGCATTCCTATAGTAAAAATCATTGGCAATGCATTCCTATAGTAAAAATCATTGGCAATGCATTCCTCTAATAAAAATCATTTTCAATGCATTCCTATAGTAAAAATCATTGGCAATGCATTCCTATAGTAAAAATCATTGGCAATGCATTCCTATAGTAAAAATCATTGGCAATGCATTCCTCTAATAAAAATCATTTTCAATGCATTCCTATAGTAAAAATCATTGGCAATGCATTCCTATAGTAAAAATCATTTCCAATACATTCCTATAGTAAAAATCATTGGTAATGCATTACTATAGTAAAAATCATTTCCAATGCATTTCTATAGTAAAAATCATTTCCAATACATTCCTATAGTAAAAATCATTGGTAATGCATTTCTATAGTTGTTGTAGCATCCCTACGGACGATAATGAGTATGCCCCTATTTTCGTGTTGGTCTGCGGTTAGAGATTCATTATGGAATTCACTTGACTTCGAGCAGTTGACTACTACATCTACGCGCCGCTGGCGAATCTTATATGTGTTGTTCTTGTCCTAAGTATTATCGTGCATTACGGACCTCCGTGTCATTATTCTATTTAGTAACCTTCCCTAGGTTACAACAATTACCTAACCAATTCTTGATATTTCTTCTAATCATTTTTACCCTAAGAAAGGAAATAAAACCTCTAAGACGCAAGGGGTTATTGGGTGGGGGTAACAACAGCGAAGACAATAAAAGAACAGGGTCCCACAGACTATTGACATGTCGAAGTGTTTACAAATGCCTCATCACCCTCATCTGAGATGTGTGGGGTATCTCGGTATTTACCCGTTAGCTCACCACAAGGCGAGATGTGGCACAAGGCCGTCTTTTACGTGGGGCGTTCCGAGCCCGTAGGTTCGGGCAAAAAATTACCCGTAGACCCCGTATAAACGGAGTTGGATAGATGTCTACCTCCCCAGACGAAGCTCTGCTCTTCAGCCTCGTCTGGGTTCCTCTCCGCCCGGTAGCAGAGAAGTAGACAAGCAGAGTTAACTGTAATCATTAACTTTTATGCATATATTGATATGTGGAGTACCTCTGCGATGTCCCGTGTCGTGTCGTGTGACCCGGATGGTTTTCTTTTTTTTTTTTAATCGGCGCTTCGATTTGGTCATCATCAACGACTGCCAACTTGCGAGAACAGAAGATGACGATTGACATTGCATTTAAATTTATGCTACGGATGTAGTTGACCTTACCTAAGCATCTGATCCAAACGTGCGTTAGTTTCTCTTGCGAGACGACCATCTGAGCCTTCTGTTTCGGTGCACTAATGAATGCTTTTGTGTACCTCTCTGCAGGAAGCTAGCACCTGTCTTGAACTGTCCTCTTTAAAATACACGATGCGCATTAATGACTTTTGGGAAGACATATTTATTGCTTTCGGATGCTCTTAAATTAATTAGAGAATGAAAGTTCATAGAAACATTTACATATGCATTTGAGGGTATACTACTACTACTACTACTACTACTACTACTACTACTACTAATAATAATAATAATCATGTATACATTCTGAAAAAATCCCCCCTCCAAATATTCAAAATCTAGGGCCGGATTTAGATGAAGAGAAGCCCTACTCTATTCCACTTGTGAGGCCCCCACCCCAATTCCGCATTCTCACGAGTAGAGGAAAATGGAAGAATGTTTAATTAGAGTAAAGCCGAGGATGATGAAGGATGTTTAAAATTCCATAGTTGACAATTCCTTCTCTAAAGAACGTAAGATATTGTTGTTAAATACAGTATGTGATTGAAAAATATACATGAATGGTAAAATTGAAAAAATAATCTATAAAAAAATCAAAGCTGGCATCGAGTTATCGGCTTAAGACAGAATTATTTTGAAGTGGAATGGAAAGTAAATTACTGAAGGGTTGTTTAGAGTCTATAAGGCGTTATGACAGCATGTGTAAGAAAGGCTTATGACAGTGTGAAAAAATCTTATACACCTTGGCTGGAGGCTCCCTAGAGGCTCTAGGCTTCAGCCTGCTAAGCCTACAGGTAAATCCAGCGCTGCTACCAACCTTTCAATTTATAAAGATAATTACATATGCAAATTACTCACATTCTACCTCTGGGGCGTATGAAAAACTGACAGGAGAGTTCCATTGGATTTATACTAAACTGTTTCATTAATTGTTCTTACTAACTAATAAACAGACGGAAAATTTCAAGATGTGCACTGTTCCCATTATGTTACTCACGTCTAGTGGCATTCCATTCAGCTTGGCTGCGTTTCGTTCGCTTTGTCTCGTTGATTACCAGTACAACCGTTTTTCTCTAGACAAGCGACGTTTGTACAAATAATTGTATTTTTTAAAATATTAAAAAAAACCTCTTATGCATTTTTAAAACATAACTTGAAGAAGGCAGACATACTGACGAAATGTTGTTGAACATTTTGCTAAACACCGCGTCTTTTCTTTTTCTTTTCTTAAATCCAGCTCTTCTCTAAATATTGTAAAATATTGGAAGAGTTACGCCAATCATGTTTAATAATAATAATAATAATAATAATAATAATAATAATAATAATAATGCCTTAAAGAAATACAAAAAAAATGTACTCACAAGTACAGCTCACACATTACGATGATCGTTATATATGTAAAATGGACGCCATTTTATTTTTTTTATGTTTCTGATCTTAGGTCCCTGGTTAGTTCCCGGAAGGAAATATTTATACAACAGAAATCCAAGACATTAATAATAATAATAATAATAATAATGATAATGGCTTAAAAAATACAAAAAATGTATTCCCAAGTACATCTCACATATTACGATGATCGTTATCTATATAAAATGTGTGTGGTTTTATTTGTTTTTTTATTTTTCTGATCTTAGGTCTCTGGTTGGGACGCGGAAGGAAATATGTATACAACAGAAATCCAAAATAATAATAATAATAATAATAATAATAATAATATAAATAATAATAATAATAAGTTATTAGAGACCGCAAACAATAAAGTGCCTCCTTATTGATATGGCAGTCCCTGCAGACTGCAATGTAATTTTGAAGATCTTCAAAAGCTATCAAAATACAAGGACCTTGAAATCGAAATCTCAAAAATGTGGAACATGGGAACATCAACAATCCCTGTTGTAGTTGGACCCCTCGAATTGGTTGGAAAAGATTTCAGTAGATTAATTGAAGGGATTCCTGGAAGCTCAGTTTAAAGAAATACAAAAAATTGTTCTCATGAGTACAGCCCACACCTTACGAATGGCTTTATCTATGCAAAATATGTTTTTGTTTTTTTTGTTTTTGTTTTTTTAATTGGTCAGTGGAAAATGTCATGATGCAATTTTTAACCTTAGGTCCCTGTGCGGAACCCGGAAGGAAATGCGTACACACCAGAAATCAAAGGAAATAATAATAATAATAATAATAATAATAATAATAATAATAATGATGATGAATGCTGGTGAAAATTTTACGAGTTTATTATTTGAATTTTAGGAAGATTCATAATTCTTAAGTTAACGATTGCACGTTCCACCCTTATAATATACCTGTGGAAATTCCACGACTGAAATGTTAAACTGAACAACTTTAACAAAATGTTGCAATAAAAAACAAAGTCCCATAGACACCATCAGGAGTATGGGGCCACAGCTCTCAAGACCTGTAGACTCCGCGAGGAGTATGGCATCCCACGTCTGAAGTCGCCGAGGAGTCTAGGACCACAGCGCTCAGTTTTCGTCGACTACCCGAGGGGTCTAGGGTCACGGGTCACAGATCCGGTAGAACCCTTTGGGATACGGGCCATAGCACTCAAGTTCCGTCTGTATATGTTGATATAATAGAAAAGAACTGTTAGATTGATGATCTGAAGTTCTTTAGTATTTTTGTTTTTATTTTAAAAAACAGTGCTCGATACAGAAGTAGAACGGCGATTAAAACTATGTGTTACTATGAGTAAAACATTCCGTAGCATACTTATTCCAAACATCACCTGAGGATGAGACTGCCTTCCGGTAGTTAAAGTTCAATATTGAAATTAAACCTGAATACTGCAAGACCAGTTTCGAAACAGTAATTTCTGTGTCGCGACAGAATCATATTTAAAAAAAAATAATTATATTATTTAAAAACAATTATAATATATATATATATATATATATATATATATATATATATATATATATATATATATATATATATATTATAATTGTTTTTAAATAATATAATTGTTATATATGTTTTTTGGGGGTGCGTGTGGGGGCTAAAAAGCATCTTCAGATCACATCAAGATTATAAAATTATAAAAAAAATTCTATACGAGATACAACGAAATAAGCAGAGACAGAAATGATAAAACGCTTCAGTATACATTTCTGAGAAATGGTTGTATAGTTTAGAGAACATATATGTATACAAAAATAAAGTTTTTCTTATCAGTTGATAGTAACATGTTTTATCAGAGAACTGCCGAAGACGTCTGTCTCCTCCGGCGATTGAAAAATGGAGAGTAAGTTTTTATTTTTGTTTCTTTTGGCGGTAAAATGTTTGCTCTGATGCATCATGGGAGCATTCTATATATATATATATATATATATATATATATATATATATATATATAAATTTTGTGTATTTAGGCAGCAATCCTTCTTTCGTGCACATTTCATTGAATACGACAGACAAGGTGCTTTTATTTAATTTTTTTATACAACTTCTCATGCGATCTAATAATTTTTTTCTTTTCGGATGATAAATTATATAAAACGTGTCCGAATGTTCTTTTTGTCTGAGCGCTTTCGGCTGTACATTTAGCCATTTTCAAGGATTAAATATTTTAACTGTTAAATAAGAAATATTTTGTTTTATGTATGTTTTATAATATATAATATATAAATATATTAATAAAAACAAAAAAAAAACACTTAAAATATTAACTTTGAACATGGACACAATATCTTGACCGTGTTTTGAAAAATGAAAGCATTTTATAAAACATACATACAACAAACTATTTCTTATTTAACAGTTAAAATATTTAATCCTTGAAAATAGCTAAATGTATAGCCGAAAGCACTCGGATAAAAAGAACATTCCGACAGTTTACATATAATTTATCATCCGAAAAGAAAAACATTATTAGATCACATGAGAAATTGTATAACAAACTAAATAAAACCACCTTGTCTGTCGTATTCAATGAAATGTGCATATATATATATATATATATATATATATATATATATATATATATATATATATATATATATATATATATAAATAACTAAATCATTAAATATGATAGACATAAATAGGTAAGGTAAAATCAAGTCGACAAACCGCAACAATACACGTTTAATGACAGCAACAAATAAATTACTAATTAACTCTTAACCCTCAGTACTTGACTATGTAATAATGTTGAACCAAAATAATAATAAAAGAAAAAATAAATGTTAGGCAATAGAAATACTTTAAAATAAATATAAGAGTGGTAATTAATAGAAAAAGAAACAAATTATCTCAAAAATAGTTAAATAAATATAGAATGCTCCCATGATGCATCAGAGCAAGCATTTTACCGCCAAAAGAAACAAAAATAAAAACTTACGCTGTCTTCATTTTTCAACCGCCGGAGGAAACAGACGTCTTCGGCAGTTCTCTGATAAAACATGTTACTACCAACTGAAAAACTTTATTATACAAACTAAACTATACAAACATTTCTCTGAAATGTATACTGAAGCGTTTTATCATTTCTGTCTTTGCTTATTTCGTTGTATCTCGTATAGAATTTTTTTTATAATTTTATAATCTTGTGATCTGAAGATTCTTTTTAGCCTCCACACGCACCCCCAAAAACATATATAAGAAAAATTGCATTCAGACAAGGCTAACACAAGATCAGAATTTTCTCAACACTTGTCTATTTTCTCAAAAAGAGAAAAGTTAGGACCTACCTGAGCACAGAATTTACGTTCCAATCGTTTGAACATTAAGCTGCTTGTGTTGTTCAGGTCTGGATTGGCTGACATATTGAAAGTTCTTAGTTCCAAAGAAGCGATTGTTGTCACTGTGGTTAAAGACATAAATAAAATATATGAAAAACCGGATCGGCTTCGCTCGGCGAAAGAGAAAATCTTTGAATCTTTTAATCAATTTTTGTTTTGTACCACGCTTAGATAATTTATGCTGTTAGCAATGCAACCCAGAGATGCCCGGAATAAATTTACTAAACCCAGTCATCAGGTATTCACATTTTTTTCATCTGGTCGACTCGTAATAAAATATTCAAACTCACCCCGTCCATTTCCGTTACTAAAATTTTTTTTATGGCTTATCAAACTTTTTGTACTACATTAGCAATAATATGGTATTCCAAGTCAATATAAGACACTTACTCATATCATGTAACTCAGTTCTCCCTGCCAAATAAATCATCGGCAACCAAACCAGGTCCCCACTAATCAGGCTTTCCTGGTGAGGACAATGGCTAGGCAACCAGCAGGATTAAAAACAAGACCTGTCATTGGGCGGATAATGCTTCTTGTCAATGGCCATCTTGCATAATAGGTAGACTGAGCTATATAGTTGGACATGTAGCCAGTATGGTGGTGAAACAACATGACCGGTTCATAGAATGAAGCGAAAGGCCAGGCCGAAGGGGAGCCTTCAAGTTGGAGGATATCGGCTGTGGTTTGGCCTGAAGAGGGATGGGCTCAGCCAGGTCTACTTGACATCAAAGGCAAAGAATATCGAGCTGGGCACCAAACCGTAAATCCGTTAAACGTTTTAATTAACGAACTTAAGATTTTTGCCAACAATTCAACCACCTAAGCCCACTTTGAACGCCATCATGGCATCTCAAAAACTTGAACCTGTTGATGTCGTCGAAGTTAAAACTGCCAGTGCCACTAGACCCGAGCAGGAACAGTCTCAGAAGTTAACGTTAATTGTTTGTCGATAACTTCCGTTACATTTTTAAGCAGCTAACGGTTAACGAAGTTAACGTTTTGATTAACGGTGCCCAGCTGTGATGATTCTCAAAGTCAAATTAAAAGTCAAATCGCCAACGAAAATGACAGCTTCGTTAATCAACGATTATCGGATTAACGGTTTGGTGCCCAGATCTGCTTAAATGCCTCTTGCGGATCAATCACTAGGCGTCTCAAGGCAACCGAAATCGATGACCGTTACTTGCTTAGTAGCATTGTACCCCCTCTTGCATCAAAAGAAAAGCCCACTTCCAACTTGAGAAAAGTTGAACTGACCCTCGTTATCCACTCCACGACTGTGAATCAATGGCAAAGAGGTCAGAGCTCCTACTCAGACTCTGCCCCTGTGGCGCACCCACCTTAACAACGTGGAACACAGTCTCTCTCTCTCTCTCTCTCTCTAAGTTTTACATAATTCTTCTCCCCTGGCTCCAGTGATGCCTGGCCCTTTTGGTCATGCCTGAAACGCCTCCGAACAGCTGTTAGTCACTGTAGAGCGAACCTTCAGAAATGAGGATATACCAGCGATGATGATCCCAATTGCCCCAATATTAAAGACTCATGAACACTTAACGGCCCCGAAGCCTTTACACCCCAGGCAATGCTCTGTGTGCAACACTGGGGAACGGGTGTATCGAATCGATAAGAATGCTTAGATAAATATTCGTTTCTTCAAAACCCACGGAGGTTAGTTAAAGTTTCTGGAAGTGAGTGTATAATCTGGAAGAGGGGGATGGCAGAATTGAAAAAAATTACTTGACGCGTACGCTTTTTATGTGATTTTATGTAGTATAGCGTGTGTGAAGGAACGCCAAAGGGGAGAACTCATCTGGCAAGGACCGCGACGTGAACGCTGCTTCCGTGAACCCCAACGTGGAACACAGGCTCTCTCTCAGACCTAAAGAATGCCTCCCCGTGGGCTCCAGTGATGCCTGGCCCTTCTGGTCATGCCTGTATCGCCTCCGAACCGCTATTGGTCACTGTAGAGCCAACCTTCAGAAATGGGAATATGCCACTGATGTTGATGCCAACTTCCAATGCGGGCAATTACAAATGATGGATCATCTTCTACTTTGCCCCAGTCTTGATGATCCATGCACACTTAACGATCTTGAAACCGTAACACCCCCGGGAAAGGCTCTGAATGTAACACTGGATGGGTGTGGTGCAGCGACTTGGTAAGAGGAAGAATCCTCTTATATGGCAGTGAATGAATCTGGCTGAATACATTTAAACAAACATTTACATAAAAGGTAATGGAAAATGTGTTAGAGAGGGAGGGCAACTTCGAGTCACCTTGCTAAGAAGAAGTAGAGAGAGTGAGGGAGAGAGAGTGAAAGAGGGAGAAGAGAGAGAGTGTGAAAGAGGGAGAGAGAGAGAGTGAAAGAGGGAGAAGAGAGAGAGAGAAATATTTACATAAAAGATAATGGAAAATGTGTTAGGGAGGGCAACCTCGAGTCACCTTGCTAAGAAGAAGTAGAGAGAGTGAGGGAGAGTGAGTGAAAGAGGGAGAAGAGAGAGAGTGTGAAAGAGGGAGAGAGAGAGTGAAAGAGGGAGAAGAGAGAGAGAGAGAGAAATATTTACATAAAAGGTAATGGAAAATGTGTTAGAGAGGGAGGGCAACCTCGAGTCACCTTGCTAAGAAGGAGTAGAGAGAGTGAGGGAGAGAGAGTGAAAGAGAGTGAAAGAGGGAGAAGAGAGAGAGAGAGTGAAAGAGGGAGAGAGAGAGAGTGAAAGATGGAGGAGAGAGAGAAAGAGAGTGAAAGAGAGAGAGAGAGAGAGAGGGGGTGAAAGAAATCATCCATGTAAACAAAAACAGACTATCATCAATTTCTTGTTCGTGTATTGCATAAATATATTGTGTAATTGTCATCTTCGATAATGGCTTATGTAAGCCGAAAGCTTAGATTGGATTAAAAAATATGTATCAATATTGTGATTTTCTTTCATTGTTTAACGATAATGTTATTAAGCTTATCAGACGATATGAAAAGAATTTACATAAAATATATAGACAACACTTATCTATATTATTTAATGAAACATGTATGAATATATATATATATATATATATATATATATATATATATAGAGAGAGAGAGAGAGAGAGAGTGGTAGTGGCTGGGTGAATTGTAAATTAGTCCATCCCAAAGTGGAGGTCGCGGAACCCTCATTGAGAAGTCGCATAAGAATTCAGCTGCGCCGTAAGTGCAATTGAGATTTTCTTTTTGCAATTTTATATTCTAACAGCTATATGTATTATCGTTGGTGGTTGGGGGTCACGACAAATTTCTTTTGACAAAAGGGGGTCGCGATTCAAAAAGATTGGGACGGTTTGGTTTAAAGCAGTCTACTAAATTGTAATGCTTCAGTTCACAGAATTGTTAAGAAAAGATAAACAGGATAAAGAGAAAAGCAGCGGCGTGAGGAGGGGAGTGGAAACGTGTGGAAAGAGTCCTAAGAATGTTGTAGATTAGTAAAGGTTTCAAATCGCTGTTTTTATTAGCGTAAGGAAGGGTTTTATTTCTTGCAAAATGAATAAATGAAATAAACGAATAAGGAATAAATAGAAAAGAAAAGTTCGAATAGTAAAAAAAAGGACATACAGAACAAAGCGCTTAACGAATAGGTAAAATTCTTACGCGGCGAAATCATGCCAATTAAAAGATCCGTCAGGGACCATCTCACAGCGTAATGTAATCCTGCGCTTCTTTACATCTCTACGACTTATTTTACATTTCTTTAATTTTTCTTACCAAGCTCTGTTTCCCGAAAATATCGCCTGTCATTGCAGAACGGACTATTTTTCTAATCGTTTTGGATGCTATATGGTGGGAGGGGAATATTTTATTTCTAATTGTTTTTCCTTTTTGTTCGTTTTTCTTTCCTTTTTTTCTTCACTTTCTCCTTTTGCTCTTTTCTGTTTTCTTTTTCTTTCCTTTTTTCTTTTGGTTCTTTTCGCTTTCGTTTTATCTTTCTTTCGTTTTTTCTTTTTGTTCTTCTTTCTTTCCCTTTTTCTTTCTCTTTCCTTTTTCTTTTTTCTTTTCTTTTCTCTTTCCTTTTTGTTCTTTTTCTTTTTTCCTTTTTCTTTTTGTTCTTTTTTCTTTCTTTTCTTTACCGTTTTGTTTTTGTTCTTTTCTTTTTTATCTTTTCGTTTCCTTTTTTGTTCTTTTTCTTTCCTTCTTCTTCCCCTTTTCTTTTTGTTCTTTTTTCTTTCTTTTCTTTACCGTTTTGTTTTTGTTCTTTTCTTTTTTATCTTTTCGTTTCCTTTTTTGTTCTTTTTCTTTCCTTCTTCTTCCCCTTTTCTTTTTGTTCTTTTTTCTTTCTTTTTTTTAACCGTTTTGTTTTTGTTCTTTTTTCTTTTCTTTTCTATCTTTTCGTTTCGTTTCCTTTTTTGTTCTTTTTCTTTCCTTCTTCTTCCCTTTTTCTTTTTGTTCTTTTTCTTTCTTTTTTTTCTTTCCTTTTTCGTTTTGTTCTTTTTTCTTTCCTTTTTCTTTTTGTTCTTTTCTTTTTCTTTGTATTCTTTTTTCTTTCCTTTTTTTCTTCTTTATGCTACTGGGTCATTTGCAATGATCAAAACTGTATCCCAACTCCGTTTTATAAAATGGTTAAAAAAAAGAAAAGAAAATAATCGTCTGCAACGAAAATGAAAATACGTTCTTTAGTTAACAATTCTCCACCTCTAACCTTTCGTCGAAATTGACAGACAATGCTAAACGAAATATACACACTGGAATTGACGTAACCCCAGAACTATCTATTTCAGGTACAGGTTTATTAATGATAAGAAATAGGCAAGACATTTAATCAGAAGAGCTAGGGTAATAATGGTAAGCATCATAGTGATGCTACACGTTTCCTTATAAGGAAACATTCAGCGTTCGTTGATTGAGCAGCCAGTGCTACCGTCATTTGAAATTCATACATTCTTTTTACATCTTTTTTTATCAATTCGCCCCAAGAAAGGCGATAACGCCACTAAGACGCAAGGGGGCTACTGAAAGTAGGAACAGGTAACTCAGTCCTAAACATGAAACAATGTTTCAAGAAAACTTACCTTTCTGTGATTGCTCTTTCTAACTTTCCTTCCTAACTTTTTGTTTGAAGTCGTGTGGTACGTCAACATCTTACATTATTTTTCCCATCGAGTTACTATGCTATCCATTTTAGTCGTTGCTGCTGTTGAAACTCTTCAAGTGACGTGTTCTTTTTTTTGTTACTTTTTTTTGTTTGTGATTCTGTAGCGCCAGGTTCGAAAAAGAGAGGTCACCATTAGCTCGAAGCAATTTTTAACCATTATACAGTATTCAGCTGACAGTTTAAATATTTCTGAACGAGCTGGGTGTTATGGGGGTTTTCTTAGCTTAGCTTAGATGTGGCACAGGGCCGAGAGCATGGGGCACCCAGTCAAGATTGAACGCACTATTCAGTCGTAATTGGTGTGGAGAGACAGGCTTGCTAACCATTACACCACGTCCAGGTGCCTGAGCTGGGTGTTATGCATGACATCCACATGAGAGTCTCGATCTGATAAGGCTATTTAAGAACATGACTCCAGTTCTTAATCTTTCTGATTTTGTAGCATCTTGCGGTGTTAGGGGAAACTATCCATAGCGCATATTAGTCTCAGTTCAATTCCCTTTCTCAGTACAATCTTTTTTATATTTCTGTAACATGTGCTATTGAAATTTAGAGAGTTGTGTCCCTAACTGAAAAAAGTGTGACATATTGACACACTGACATTCGCATTTATTATATAGATGTCTGTGTGTGTGTCTGTGTGAGTGGGGCGATAATATATAATTTTTATATACCAAGAACAATTTTTGGCAAAATATCTATGACAAAGCGGAAAAAGGTTTCCTGTGACACGTTTCGATCTTTAGGACTTCATCAGACTAATGTGATCCTTTTGTTAATGCGTCTACACATGCACAGGAAGGAAAGAGGAAACTGAGAAATTGAAATTTAGTTTCTTTTTAAAATACAGTGGAACCTCGGTTCTCGAACGTCTCACATGTCGAACAAATCGGTTTTCGAACAGGATATTCGAGATGAAAATGCCTCGGTTATCGAACAAAATTTCGGTTCTCGAACAACATTGCCGAACCGAGCCGAACCGAGCCGAACCGAGCCGAACCGAGCCGAACCGTGCCGAACGGGAACGGAATCATTTCTGAGTCAAACACCGTATTGTATACATTTGTATGTTGTGGTGTTTCCATTTTTGTTGCACTGTGACTTTTTTCTCTCCTACATACAGTTACGGTAAAGTTGAAGTGTTCGTCTATATTTTATCGATTTACTATTGGGTTTATTTATTTTTCTTAGATTTAATGATTTTCATTAGTTTTGTGTATAAACTTGTGCACAAAGTACTGTTGTCAAAGTTTAAATAAGCAATCATCTTGGGACCAGGAACGGACTAATCCATTTTACATTGATTCTTATTGGAAAAAATAGTTTCGGTTTACGAAAATTTCGGGTTACGAACGGGCTTCAGGAAGGAATTAAATTCGTAAACCGAGGTTCCACTATAAAGTCGACACAACGATCTACACTATTCTTATAAATAAAGAGACGATTATGCCTTTCCTTCCCGTTTTTCCAAACAATAAAATCTCTTTCCTTCCCCTTCCACTTCCGCCATCAGTTCTCCTACTTACAGGTACGACGGTAAAATTAAAGTCTTCATCTATTTTTTATTTATTTAGTATTGATTTTTTTTTTGTGGGGGGTTCTTAGATTTAATGATTTTCATTAGTTTTGTGTATAAACTTGTGAACAACGTTAAAGTTTAAATAAGCATTTATCTTGGGACCAGGAACGGATTAATCCATTTTATATTGATTCCTATTGGAAAAATACTTTCGGCTTGCGAACATTTCGGGTTACGAACGGATTTCAGGAATTAAATTCGTGAACCGAGGTTCCACTGTATATTTTTTGTTTATATAGTTTCGCCGATTTCATTTACTTTCTTTTGCTTTTTGTTCATATTTCCACCCCTTTTTGTTATAAAATGTCCCACATTGTGACAAGAGATGATCTGCCAAGAAAATTGAAATATTATTAAGAAACTGGACGCAAATCTACCGTGGATTATCTAGTGATTAAAGCACTTTCTATAGAATTTCGTCTTAGTAAAAGATGGATCTTTCAGTTAAATTTATGGACTGCCTAATTATAGTGAACACTGGTAATTAGAATTCCTTTGTCAGCATCTTAACAATCACACAGGCACCACATCGGTTCTGGATAATGACTGCAGATATCGAAAAGTACTTGTACAAAAAATAACAAAACATGAACTTCGGTCAGTTTAATCTAACATGCTGAGATGAATACTTGTTGCCTAAATATACCTCATTTAGACACGCGCGAGCGCACGCACACACACACACACACATATATATATATATTTGTGTATTTAGGCAGCAATCCTTCTTTCATGCACATTTCATTAAAAACGACTGACAAGGTGCTTTTATTTAGTTTTTTATATAATTTCTCGTGCGATCTAATAATGTTTTTCATTTCAGATGATAAATTATATAAAAACTGTCCGAATGTTCTTTTTATCCGAGCGCTTTCGGCTATACATTTAGCCATACTAATATAATAGCATCATCCACATGCAAAAAAAAAAAGGCTAAAATTAATGGAAGCCTTATTAAGAAAAACAAACAAACCAACACTTAATAATATTAACTTTGAACATGGACATAATATCTTGACCTTTTTTTGAAACAAAAAAAAAAAATGAAACATTTTATAAAACATATATATAACAAACTATTTCTAATTCTAACACTCGAAATATAATCCTTGAAAATGGCTAAATGTATAGCCGAAAGCGCTCGGATAAAAAGAACATTCGGACAGTTTTTATATAATTTATCATCTGAAAAGAAAAACATTATTAGATCGCACGAGAAATTATATAAAAAACTAAATAAAAGGACCTTGTCAGTCGTTTTTAATGAAATGTGCATATATATATATATATATATATATATATATATATATATATATATATATATATTGTTATGATGTTGGTTTGGGGTTTGTAGAGACAAACGCCAAATAACACGTAACAATAAAAAGGGTTTTAATAGGTTGGTAAAAAGGTACAGAAATCGCCCGAGTAGTCAATAACTAGCTCAGCCAAGAACTTCTGTCTCCCTGTCTCCTCATGTCAACTGACATGCCACTATTTAAAGTCTTTGTTCACAGACGCAGACAAGTTCATCTTCAAGAGGGGTGGTAGGTTTCCGACACAACACACACACACACACACACACACACACACACACACACACACACACACACACACACACACACACATATGTATATATATATATATGTATATATATATATATGTATATATATATATATATGTATATATATATATATATATATATATATATATATATATATATATATATATATTGTGTATATTTCGGCAGCAATTTTTCATTAATGCATGTTTCATTAAATAATATAGACAGGTTTTGTCTATTTATTTTAAGTAAGTTCCTTTCGTATTGTCTGATAAGCTTATCACATTATCGTTGAAAGACGAAATGAAAACACCATATTGACACATGTTTTCTTCAAATTATGCCAAAGTGGTCTTTTTACCCAAACGCTGCTGTATGTTGAGGTTCCCGTCTGCTACACCTGGGCACACAATAGATAGCGTAGGCGCAAACAAGGAGCATAAGTTGAGGGAATAAAATGCTGTCTTTAGAATCAGAACCTTCGGGCGTGTCTAGACTGTGTACACCATTCAGCATGAGTACTTCTTTCTGCGTTTGTTGCTGCACATTGTCAGAAGTCCTATATCATTCACAGACCTGCGACCTACAGAGAAGCCTGCGCCAAACATGGACTACTGGAGGACGATGACCACTGGGACCGGGGTCTAGAGGCGGCAGCAGTCAGCAGAACCCCAAGTCAATTACGCCAGCTATTTTCCATCGTGTTGGTTGGATAATCCCCTCAAGATTTGGACGACCCACAAAACCAGCAAGTCAGAGGACATCCTACGAAGGATTCAAAGGTAGACCTCAGCGGAAATGATCACGTTCAATCAAGACATTTACAGCCAGGCATTAATTGATCTGGACACACGAGTGCAAGCTATGGAAGGCCTAGGAATTGCCACATTTGGCCTACTTCAATCTGAGCAGGCAGCAAACAATCTCGTAGTTGAAGACATGCGGGAGATTGGCTATGACATCGAGGAGATGACGGCGTATGCAGCTGATAACGAACACAAATTGATGGAGGACTAACTGGGTGTTTATAACACGATTATTTCGAGCAGTAAAGGTGGAAGAGGTGATCTATTCTTCCTCGATGCCCCAGGTGGAACTGGAAAGACATTTATCATCAGCCCAATACAGGCGAAACTGCGCCAAATGAAATATATTGCACTAGCAGTGACGTCAAGTGGAATAGCTACAAACCTGCTAAGTGCTTCAAAGTCTATCTATCTATCTATCTATCTATCTATCTATCTATCTATCTATCTATCTATCTATCTATCTATGTAAACATGTTCAAATTTCTTTCAATTTGGTCGTATCTATCTATCTATCTATCTATCTATCTATCTATCTATCTATCTATCTATCTATCTATCTATCTATCTATCTATGTAAGCTTGTTGAAATCTATCTACCTATGTAAACCTGTTCAAAACTATTTCAATTTGTTCGTATCTATCTTTCTGTCTACGCAAACCTGTTCAAATATCTATCTATCTATCTATCTATCTATCTATCTATCTATCTATCTATCTATGTAAACCTGTTCAAATCTATTTCAATATGTTCGTATCTATCTATCTATCTATCTATCTATCTATCTATCTATCTATCTATCTATCTTCGCAAACCTTTTCACATCTCAATCTATCTATCTATCTATCTATCTATCTATCTATCTATCTATCTATCTATGTAAACATGTTCAAATTTCTTTCAATTTGGTCGTATCTATCTATCTATCTATCTATCTATCTATCTATCTATGTAAGCTTGTTGAAATCTATCTACCTATGTAAACCTGTTCAAAACTATTTCAATTTGTTCGTATCTATCTTTCTGTCTACGCAAACCTGTTCAAATATCTATCCATCTATCTATCTATCTATCTATCTATCTATCTATCTATCTATCTATCTATCTATCTATCTATGTAAACCTGTTCAAATCTATTTCAATATGTTCGTATCTATCTATCTATCTATCTATCTATCTTCGCAAACCTTTTCACATCTCAATCTATCTATCTATCTATCTATCTATCTATCTATCTATCTATCTATCTATGTAAACATGTTCAAATCTCTTTCAATTTGTTCGTATCTATCTATCTATCTATCTATCTATCTATCTATCTATCTATCTATCTATCTATCTATCTATCTATCTATCTATCTTTATACCTAAAAGTAAATTCCATTTCTTCTTTACAAATGAATTTCTGTTCGTTTCAAACACGAAATAATAATTTCAATGCTGATAACTCCTCATTGCAGAAATTCATACAAAAATTACGAAAAGAAAGTTAGCCTGTAAGAATTTTAGAGAAGGTTTGGGCTTTCAAGATGATCTGAAGGCGAGAATGTGCATCTCTTAAAAGGGTGATGCAACCGTGCCGGGCTATGACGCTCTCTGCGGCCGAGTGGTCTAAATCTTGATTTCTCAACATTGGCCATATAGCCCTCTTGGAGGGCCATGAGATATTTTCAGGTTCCATAAGGCCAAGTTTGAAAAATAGGGAGCCACCAGAGAGCACAGAAATATATATATATATATATATATATATATATATGTATATATATATATATATATATATATATATATATATATATATATATATATATATATATATATATATATATATATTAATGACAATAGGAAAACACTATTAATTGGTGACGCGTTTCGTCCAATGTGGATTTTCTCAAAGTAAAAAACGAAATGAATTTAATTAAACAAGGAAACTAATAAAAACAAAAGACAGAGTGTTCTTAGCAAGTTAGTCAGTTAATGTCACGTTTTCTGTGTTGGTGGATTTAACCATTTTCTTTTGATTTTACGATATTGTTGTGTATGTTTGTTTGTGAGAGCAGTAATTTTGTCAAGAAAGGTGAAATAGGGAAAAAGCCTGGGTGTATATTAATATTTGGGTAATGTTCTATGGCGGCACTCTCTGGAATTTTCTTTCTGAGTGAGTTATTTTCTTTCTTTATAAGTATAGCATTTCCAAAATAAAAATTATAGTTGAATTTATTCCTATGTATTACTAGTGCATTAGCTAAGTTGTTTATTGTAAGGTCTCTTTTGCGTTCATAGATACGTTTTTTTAAATTTCTACTTGTTTTTCCAATATATTGGGACAGTTTTGGCAATTTATTTTATAAATGCCTGCTTCAGATATATATATATATATATATATATATATATATATATATATATATATATATATATATATATATATATGGAGTATTTTGTAATTAATAATTATTATTTAAAATAAAATATTAAACATTATTAAGTTAAATAAGTTATTCTAAGCCATTTTATTAACATAAATATTTATTTTTTGTAATTTTTTTCATCTGAACAATGCAAAATTACCGTTTTTAGTTTTCAATTACCTAAAAATTAAAACTCATAATTTAAATTTTAAATTAAGGTATGTTTTCACTAACTTGTCTTTCAATTTTGAAAAGCTACATGTCCTGGACAAAGAACTGTAAGGAAATGACTTCGCCCTATTTTCTTGCAAGGAGCCGATTAACGCATTTAACGGGAAACTAAAGCTGGTCTGATTGAAACTTGGGACGCGGGAGTTTGCACAGTTTCATTCCTTAGCGAATATATCCACCAAGTTGCTTGCTGATGACCTAGCAGCGTATGTTGATCATTTGAAGCAGTTGCATCTCTATCTATAAAAGGCATGATGTGTGTGTGTGTGTGTGTGTGTGTGTGTGTGTGTGTGTGTGTGTGTGTAACGAATGCACGGCCGCAATTTTCGACGGATTTGCACCAAAATTTACATGCACATGCTCAGTGAAAAGACCAAAACCGACTTTGCATTTCCCAACTCACTTCGATAGTGGAAATAATCGATTTTTTCATGCTTCTACGGTAGTTTTCATGTAGTTTGCGGCCATTTTCTGCTGGCCAGAGTGAGAGCCTATAGCTGACTGTCACGAATAGGCAGAAAGATTCTATTGGTCAGCGTGAGAGCCAATAGCTGACTGACACGAATGTTAACTAGCATGCTAGCATGCAAAAAATCGATAGCTGCATTCGTCATAAGTGGGAAAAATTTAAATCTGCATGGTACTTTACTCCAATTGGCTCATTCGCTTGCTTAAATTCAACGTTGATTCTGATTCCGCAGAATTGGGTTAGGTGTAAAAAAGTATTTGTTGTTAACATTCTTTTTTCATTCGGTTTTTCCAGTTACGAGTCCTTTTTAAAGCTGATCGTTTTGTGTTCATTTTGTTTAGTTCTTTTTTCGTAACAGATTTAATGTTTAGTATAGAGCTAACAAAAAATTCGGAGTGTGAGATAGGCAAGAAGTAAGGCATATAGCAACATCAGCACGGCAAAGGGCACTCCTTTAAAGGCAAGGAAGGGCAAAAATATTTTAAGTCAAGTGATAGCGATTGCTGTATGAGTCGTACGAGTTTTGAATCAACGACGCGCAACGCCGGGCCATGCTGCTAGTAATGATATAAAAACTCTCTGATCTACGCCAAATGACAGTGTCTCACTGGTTATTGGATCCGTTCATTGCTGTTACATCTAAAGTTGATATCACCTTACAAGAAAGTTTCATTGAACTTTAAAATAACACAGCCGCTCAAGCGAAGTTTAAGCGTGGAGGATACCAGAAGCTATGGATGAATTAGAACAGGCATAAGAATTACCCACTACTCCGGAAAGAGGTGAAGTTCCTCTTACCCAGTTTTCCCACATCTTACATAGTTGAGCCTAGTTTCAGGCGGGTGATAATCTGTCTTTAAAGACTTGAAATCGCCTTGACGTAGAAAAAAAAAGCGATTTACGTCTCTCTCTGACGGCTTTCAAGCCAAACATTGATAATTCGGCAGCCCTGCAGCAATTACAGGGTTTCCATTGAAAGTATACATGATAGAGCTAATGGTACACGTATTTTTTGTTTTGTAAACAAATGAGTTTATTTAAATAAAATATTTATCCAAATAATATTATTCTTTGATTTACAACTGGACTTAGTGTTTGATGGCAAGTACTATATATATATATATATATATATATATATATATATATATATATATATATATATATGACATTTTTTATGTTTATACGTTCTTTTTATAGATGCAAATATTTAAGTAAATGCTCTGTTTATAATAACTTTACTTAAATATTTGTATCTATAAAAAGAACGTATAAACATAAAGGATGTCTTAAAAATAATTGTCGAATTTTGTCCATTTCATAATGTGTGACGTCATTTGTTTACATTTGGATACGCATTGAGCAGATATGAATGAATGAGAGAAAATCATGGAGAATTGTATTTAAAAAAAAGTAAAATCGACCTTGCTAACCGAACTCTCTTCTGTCGGCCAATCGGCTAAGGCACGTGAGGCTATATGACGGTTTCGTATAGGATACAGGTTCGATTCCTGTCGGAGGACGCATATTTTCTATGAAAATTTCTCGGACATTTAGGCCGGTAAATATATATATATGTGTACTGACGATCCTTAAAATCCATTCGGTTATAATTTATTTCACGAATATAGAAATATTCATCTCCTCAGACCAAAGTTTTTTTTTGGGGGGAAATGGAGTCAATTTATTCAGACGAAAGCAAACGGGAAGGGAAAAACGAAAAAAGAAAAGGAAATAAAATAATATTAAAAGAGGAAGAAAAAAAAATTTCAATATGAGATTTTTAAAAAAATTGGTGGGGGGAGGGAGAGTGACAGAAAGGAGGGAAGACAGGGGGAGGAGAGAGAAGGAGAGAGTGAGAGAGAAGAAGAGAGTGAAAGAGGTAGGGAAAGAAAAGAAAGGAAAGAAGGAATAATTAAACATGAGCCAATAGGATGACCTAGAAATGATTTTTTTCTTATATATATATATATATATATATATATATATATATATATATATATATATATAATAAATTCTTCCCAAAACGAAGACACGGTTTCGGTCATTTTGCATGATTTACATTCTGCATCGTATGTGTATACATTATGCGTAAACCGAATTAATATATTTAAACTTATGTCTTTTCATGCAAGCACAACTTTTATAACTCTTTGCATTCTTGCAGATTATCGCCATCAGATGCACTTCTTTTACAACGTCTCATTTCTGGAAAGCAACGAACGTATTTTACAAGCAGAATTTCATTTGTTCAAGCTGAAGCCAAAGTACCCCCTGCCGAAGAAGACCAACAGTCCTCATTTGATTTCGGTGAGTTTAAACAACGTTTTGATTATTGCTAACCTATAAAGCAGCTGATTGATTAAAACTGAAAGAAAAGTAAAAAAAAATAAAATAAATGACGACTGTCGAGATGGGTTAACAGCACAGTTTCGCTGACTGGTTAAGATTGAAAAAAAAATGGCAGTTGACTGAGACGTTTCTATAGCACAGTGCAGCTGATTGGTTAAAATTGAAAGAAAAAAAAAATAGCGGTTGTCTGAGACTCGTTAACAGTACGGAGTAGCTGATTGGTTAAGATTGAAAGAAAAGAAAAAAATAGCGGTTGTCTGAGACTCGTTAACAATACGGAGTAGCTGATTGGTTAAAAATAAAAGAAAAAAAATGGCTGTTGTCTGAGACGCGTTAACAGCAGGGTATAACTGAAAAAGCTGACATTTCTAGAGGTGTGTATTTAATATATATATATATATATATATATATATATATATATATATATATATATATATATATATATATATATATATATATATATATATATATATATATATATGACGATAGATTTGTGACGTACGATGGCCGATAATAATTAAGGAAAACTCAAGACTTTAATATTTACATTGCTCGGACTATCATCCTCATCCTTGTTGCCATATTTATCACAACGTTTCGGTTGTTGTACGCGTCGGCCTTCTTCATGTGGTTGGAATGTCGAACTGAACCCTTTATTTCGCTCGCTGTGGTAGACTGTTCTATAGTGGATAAAGGTGTTAGTTAGATCCAGTGACAGGACCCAAAGAGTGTGAGTTCAATACGTGGTTAAAGCGATGAAGAACTTGGAGAGGGGAATTAACATGAGATAACTGATATCCATTATACATGGTACGTGGAACTAGAATGGTCTATGCCCAGTGAGCGAAATAAAGGGTTCAGTTCGACATCCCAACCACCCGAAGAAGGCCATGGCGTACAACGGCCGAAACGTTGGGATAAATATGGCATCAAAGATGAGGATGATAGTCCGAGCAATGTAAATAGTGTGCATAGTACCTCATCTCAGAAATATAGATAGATACTGTTTACTTCAATGTTAAGATAAAACAGTATTTAATTACAACAACAAATAAATACTTGACAGGAACAAAGTCAACCCATGATAATCAACCATTTCAGTGAATACCTTCTTAGTAGCACGGTAAATCCTAAATCCAAACCCAAATCGTCAACGCACAATAATTCACACTAATTCGACTGGATAGTTCCACTCAATAGTCACTGCAGTCAGTAGCCTGACACCGCTATTTATACACCTTGTGGAACATATATATTAATAAGTCGAGAGTGTTATGCTCGAACCTCACTGTCGGTAGTTACTCATTTTGTTGTGGATTCCGGGATGAAATCCGATATCAATGAATAACAAACGCCAGGAATGGACAAGGAAAATAAATGTATTAACGTAATAATACAAACTTGTAATACGGGTTAGTAGATCCAGCAATGCGGGTTAGTAGCACTAATATATATATATACAATCTTGGTATTAAAGTATCGCGGTATGACTCCTTACTGAGTCTACGTGCTTGCTAACTGTGACGTTTTCCGCCGTCTCTGTGTGTGACTTACCCTACTACTACTGAACTCTACTACTACTCTTCTGTCGTTCCGTCTCGACTCCTACTTGACTGTTCGGGTATTCACTGGTAGTAGTATATGTATACCTTTGGTGAGTCCATTTGTGTCAAAAAGGGGAGACCCCTCAATACATTTCCTTCCTATATGACAACATTAGATTATGGAGAAAATTTTCTTAAGTTTTAAACTTTACTGGATACTTAAAATGCTCACACGTTAGACTATTTAATTATTCTTTACCGATTAAACCCCTCGTAGAAGGACATTAGGTAAAACTCTGTCTGCCATCTAGCTGTCAACTACCTGTTAATATGAATAAACAGATAACGCTGTGTTAAAAAAATGCATTTCTGCGATATTTTAACCTGTAAGTAAATAATATTTGTTTTAAGTCGGATTAATTATACTTTAAATCAGCTAATATTCCTGAAATAAAGTTTCAGAAAACTAATGTTTGGAAGATTTTTAATGAAGAGAATTGCATTTTTAAAAATAGTACGAAATTAAACTGTTTTTCAGAAATTTCCAAACGAAAACTCCTTCCAATCAATTTAAATTAGTTTTGAAATACTGCGGAGTGTTTCGTTTATTCGAAGGTTGCCTCCCTTTGCCTTTTCTAGAAATACTTTCATGGTAATTTTTCGGATGAGCTCATCGCTATGGTACCTAGACTTTTTCTCTCCGGAATCTATTTTGCATATCTATAAGTCTACCATTCGTCATGCTTAGAATATTGCTGCCATATATGGTCCGGTGCCCCTGCAATTTGCCTGGAGCTCCTTGATAAGATCCAAAGAAGAATCAACAATATTCTTGGTCCTGATCTGGCATCTCTGCTTCAGTCACTTTCCCATTGTCGTAAGGTCGCCTCCATTTGCCTTTTCTAGAAATACTTTCATGGTAATAGTTCGGATGAGCTAATCGCTATGGTACATAGACTTTTTGAATTTAAGCGCAGTACTAGTCTGACACAAAGATCTCATCAGTTTAGAGTTGAGCTGGTTAGATAGAACCGTAAATTCTATGCTAAGAGTTTCTTTTCTCGCATTTCTCGCCTGTGGAACTCCATTCCGGTCCCATGCTTTCCAGCCAACATTAATCTAGAAAAATTTAAATGCAATGTCAACCGCTATCTTACTGTTCTCCTGATTACTTCTTCCTCTTCCCACTCTTTATTAATGTTTCTGTTTCGAATTCTTCCACATTCTGTAAACCCCCCTTGTGTCTTAGGGGCTTTATTGCCTTGCATGGGAGGATACCGATTAAAAAAACTATTAGTGTCCTTTTTGTTTCCATTTTCATTAAAACTTCGTCGTTGCTCGCATGTTCATCCTATGGTATTCTCAACATCCTTCTGTAGAACCCAATTTCTCTTGTTTCAAGCCTTTTCTTTATTCTTTGAGGGGATTGTCCGGCATTCACTGCCATATAGACTCTTAGATAATTACTCTTAGTTTCTAACGAAATTTTCCTCTTTCTTTGTTTGATTTTTGAAACGCATCTTTCGCTATTCCATTTCGCCTTGGGATTTCAGTGTCGCACTTTCCATCCGCTGTTAAAACATTTTCCACATATATAAACTGCTGTACTTGCATGATGTTGGTATCTCGAATTTGTAATTTGAATGTTGGGCTCATCTCTTTGTTGACAAACATGTAGTCTGTCTTTTGGCAATTTATGTTTAGTCTTTTCTTCTCGGTTTTACTCACTACTGTCGGAGTTCTTGCAGTTGAAGGTAGCGACGGAGAGTGAGAAGAAAGGACTAAGCATAAACTACAAGAAGACAGAATGCATGGTCATCAGTAAAAGGATGAGCCCGAAATGCTATCTACTTAATAATATAAGATACGCAGATGACACAGTACTGATAGCAGACAAGGAAAATAAACTACAAAACCTCCTACAGAAGGTAGCGAAGGAGAGTGAGAAGAAAGGACTAAGCATAAACTACAAGAAGACAGAATGCATGGTCATCAGTAAAAGGATGAGCCCGAAATGCTATCTACTTGATAATATAAGATACGCAGATGACACAGTACTGATAGCAGACAAGGAAAAGAAACTACAAAACCTCCTACAGAAGGTAGCGAAGGAGAGTGAGAAGAAAGGACTAAGCATAAACTACAAGAAGACAGAATGCATGGTCATCAGTAAAAGGATGAGCCCGAAATGCTATCTACTTAATAATATAAGATACGCAGATGACACAGTACTGATAGCAGACAAGGAAAATAAACTACAAAACCTCCTACAGAAGGTAGCGAAGGAGAGTGAGAAGAAAGGACTAAGCATAAACTACAAGAAGACAGAATGCATGGTCATCAGTAAAAGGATGAGCCCGAAATGCTATCTACTTAATAATATAAGATACGCAGATGACACAGTACTGATAGCAGACAAGGAAAATAAACTACAAAACCTCCTACAGAAGGTAGCGAAGGAGAGTGAGAAGAAAGGACTAAGCATAAACTACAAGAAGACAGAATGCATGGTCATCAGTAAAAGGATGAGCCCGAAATGCTATCTACTTGATAATATAAGATACGCAGATGACACAGTACTGATAGCAGACAAGGAAAAGAAACTACAAAACCCCCTACAGAAGGTAGCGAAGGAGAGTGAGAAGAAAGGACTAAGCATAAACTACAAGAAGACAGAATGCATGGTCATCAGTAAAAGGATGAGCCCGAAATGCTATCTACTTAATAATATAAGATACGCAGATGACACAGTACTGATAGCAGACAAGGAAAAGAAACTACAAAACCTCCTAGAGAAGGTAGCGAAGGAGAGTGAGAAGAAAGGACTAAGCATAAACTACAAGAAGACAGAATGCATGGTCATCAGTAAAAGGATGAGCCCGAAATGCTATCTACTTAATAATATAAGATACGCAGATGACACAGTACTGATAGCAGACAAGGAAAATAAACTACAAAACCTCCTACAGAAGGTAGCGAAGGAGAGTGAGAAGAAAGGACTAAGCATAAACTACAAGAAGACAGAATGCATGGTCATCAGTAAAAGGATGAGCCCGAAATGCTATCTACTTGATAATATAAGATACGCAGATGACACAGTACTGATAGCAGACAAGGAAAAGAAACTACAAAACCCCCTACAGAAGGTAGCGAAGGAGAGTGAGAAGAAAGGACTAAGCATAAACTACAAGAAGACAGAATGCATGGTCATCAGTAAAAGGATGAGCCCGAAATGCTATCTACTTAATAATATAAGATACGCAGATGACACAGTACTGATAGCAGACAAGGAAAATAAACTACAAAACCTCCTACAGAAGGTAGCGAAGGAGAGTGAGAAGAAAGGACTAAGCATAAACTACAAGAAGACAGAATGCATGGTCATCAGTAAAAGGATGAGCCCGAAATGCTATCTACTTAATAATATAAGATACGCAGATGACACAGTACTGATAGCAGACAAGGAAAAGAAACTACAAAACCTCCTACAGAAGGTAGCGAAGGAGAGTGAGAAGAAAGGACTAAGCATAAACTACAAGAAGACAGAATGCATGGTCATCAGTAAAAGGATGAGCCCGAAATGCTATCTACTTAATAATATAAGATACGCAGATGACACAGTACTGATAGCAGACAAGGAAAATAAACTACAAAACCTCCTACAGAAGGTAGCGAAGGAGAGTGAGAAGAAAGGACTAAGCATAAACTACAAGAAGACAGAATGCATGGTCATCAGTAAAAGGATGAGCCCGAAATGCTATCTACTTAATAATATAAGATACGCAGATGACACAGTACTGATAGCAGACAAGGAAAAGAAACTACAAAACCTCCTACAGAAGGTAG
>OZ038514.1:35394496-35409496 GCA_964036315.1 Acanthosepion esculentum
TTTGTTGTCATTAGCCGCGCTCACTGAACTATGACGCTCATTTTTTGACAACAATTTTTATGATTAGCAAATCTTGACGCGAACATTACCACATCTGATCACGTGATCATAATCAATCAATCACATTGCGTTTTAAACAGATAGCAATTTGAGTCACTTTTTTTTGCTGTTGCATAAAACGGAAAGAAATCTCCAACTCCAGTTAGATGCGAGACATATCATGGCATAGCCATCTCACTTTAACCCTTGAGAATCATAGAACTGTGAAATCGGTATAGTTACTCAAAGTAACTATTCTTAAATACACCAGTTACATTTTCAACTACTTTTTTTTATATATTTAAATATATACATCGCCGTGGTGTCGCGAGAGTGTGAACAAGGTTTCAAATGGCACTCTGTACTGTTCACTGGTGATTGATTCATTAATTGGTTTTCTACGGCCAGTCAAACCATAGCAGGTTATTTAAAGCCGGAACATATTTTAGAGATTGTAAAGGTGTTTTTTTTAGATAATCGTGATATTATTCTATATCACAATCAGTATATAAACTGATCACTCACTTTGTGACCGCCTTAAAAGACATGATTGTGCATCGAATCATTATTTGATAAACAAACAAGAGATTATAATGTGGATATAAAGTGAGGTATCAACTGTATATTACAATCAATATATAAACTGATCACTCACTCTGTGACCGCCTTAGTTTTTATACATTTATATTCCAGAGAATGTAAATAAATCTAAAAGACATTCCTGTATAGCTAATCAGTATTTGATCGATTGCTTGATTCGTCTTCTAAGGCTTAGACTTTCTTTTGAGATAATAATGATTTAGTAATACAGGTCTTACTAATTAACCCGTTGTTGTGAGGAGAAGAGGTAGGTTCATTCATAATCAGTATTTGATAAACAAGAAATTGTAATGTGGATACAAACTGGGGGGTCAATTCTATAGCCCACCCCACCCACAAGTCGCAAGTGGTTAATTTAAAGAAAGTTTTCTGATTCTAGCATCCCGAAAGGATCTCCCATATTAGTAAGTCGTGAAATTCAAAATTTTTTGAATGTAGCTTCCCGAAAGTAACCCCACAAAGTTACAATTGGGGAGATTCAAAATTTTATAATTCTAGCTTCCCAAAAGTAGACTTCAAAGTGGCAAGTCGTGAAATTGAAAAAAAAGAAGGAATTCTAGCTTCCCGAAAGTAGGCCTCAAAATAGCAAGTCTTGAAATTAACAAAAAAAAAAAGAAGGCATTCTAACTTCCCGAAAGTAAACCTCAAATAAGTCGTGAAATTTAAAAAAATAAGATGGAATTCCAGCTTCCCGAAAGTAGACCTCAAAGTGGCAAGTCGTGAAATTTAAAAAAAAAAGGAATTCTAACTTCCCGAATGCAGACCTGAAAGTGGTGTAACACTATGGCAGCGGCTGACCCAGGGTTTTATCCTGGTCACGGTACCAATTGTGACACTAACCCCTGGATGGTTCTGGTGGTCGCCGTCGATGTCTTGGTCGCAGCACCAATTGTGTGACACCCACAACCACTCGAGCGTCGATCACTGCTCCAGTGTGTGACACTGACCTCCCAGTATCTGATTAGATTCGATATCAGCTTTGTCGTTCTCAGCTCGCCTCCAACGTCTGGTCACCGAAGTGACTGCTTTGATCTCTAGTCTAACCTACCCACGTTGTGATTTGATCTTAGGTAGACGAAATCAATCAGGCGTCGGGCCGCAGTGCAAGCTGAATCCGGGGTGAAGGTGATACCGCACAAGTGTATGTAAAAGAAAAATAATGAAACAAACTGAAGAGTTTCAAATGTGTTGAGAAATAACAATTATCTTTATATCTGTCTGTTGAATACAGGAGTGCGTCTCTCTCTCCCAGTCCGCTTCTATGGATTCGTGACACTTTTTGCGTTTCTTAAGCGAGTTCTGATATCTTAAGTTGTTTTTCAATAAACTGATTTTGGTGTCTTAAGTCGATATTCAGTAAAACTTGCTTTTGGTGGGAAATCTAAGTCGAAAGCCGTGGAAATGTTTCGGTCAGCTTCTGCGAGGCACGGCTTCCAACTGCAACTCAACTCAACTCCTGAACTGGAACTTAACTCGAACTGCCTGAACGCCCGGGGACGTTCGTTTATATGAACGTCGACCAAAACCCGGTGTGGGGCCGGACGTGGTTTGGTTCCGTCGATAATTCCAAATCCCCAATAAGGATTCTCTTTGTCTTCGGACAGTAAAATTTATCACTTCCCATTTTTGGAAGTCAGTTACTTTCTGTTTTAGAGGGGTTCTCCCTCTTCTGTGAGGACAGGTCGGAGGAGAATTATCCTCCTAAACTTTTCCTTTCTCATATTGGTATCTCATACCAATCCCTTCAGTGGGAGTCAACAAGTTTCCCTTCTTTCTCATACAATCACCTCCGCCTATCATCCATGCTACCACTTAGCCAATGATCTCTTGGCGGAGTGGGTGTGGCTAGACTGGCATTAGTTTACATTATCGCCGGAAGAAAAAAAATTATCTTCTCCTTTCTTTTCTCTCGGCCAGAATTCTTATGGACCGCACAATGTGGTCATTAAATTTTTATCTTATTCTGGGGCACCTGGAATTCATTAGCGGAATTCTCCGCCGACTCATTAATGATCGCAGTCAACTTTTAACTGGGTGGTTGTTTCCACCCGACGACCAAATCTGTTTGTCTTTTTCGTGTCTTAATCTCCAGATGTTCGCTCTTGGTGACAGTTTGAACAAACAATAACAATGATTCCTTTTCCATATCAAGATGTGTATTCATACGGCTGGCTTCTTCGTCGGTTTTTAAGATAACCTAATTTCGATTATTTCTGCCCACATGAAGCTGACCAAAATCGAAATTTTTATTATTGCTACGTGTGTGGTGAAATTGTTATTCATTACACCTATTCTGTTTCCCTTGGCACCCCACTTTCTTATCCTGACATTAATTAATTCCGACAGAATCCGAAATCTGCTTCCTTTACGAATTTTCTGTCTTCGGCAAAAAAAAAAAAAATCTTTCTTCGTAAATGAAATAAAATCTTTTAACCATTTTACTTTTGTTAAGAAAAATAATGTCGCTCGGTATGTCTTTCGAACTAGCTCCTTCTTGCTTTAAGTATTTGCCGTTTTTAATTTCTATGATTAATTAGTTAGCCAATTACCATAGCTAAATCGTGCCACAATGGCAAGTCGTGAAATTAAAAAAATAGAAGAAATTCCAGCTTCCAGAAAGTCGACCTCAAAGTGGGAAGTCGTGAAATTAAAAAAAAAGAAGGAATTCTAGCTTCCTGAAAGTAGACCTCAAAGTGGCAAGCCGTGAAATTAACAAAAAAAAAAAAAAAATGAAATTTTAGCTTCCCGAAAGTAGACCTCAAAGTTGCAAGTCGTGAAATTAACAAAAAAAGAAAAGGAATTCTAGGTTCCCGAAAGTAGACCTCAAAATAGCAAGTCGTGAAATAAAAAAAAATGAAAAAGTATTCTAGCTTCCCGAAAGTAGAATTCGAAGTGGCAAGTCGTGAAATTAAAAAAGAGAAGGAATTCTAGCTTCCCGAAAGTAGACCTGAAAGTCGCAAGTCGTGAAATAAAAAAAAAGAATGAATTCTAGCTTCCCGAAAAAGACCTCAAAGTGGCCAGTCGTGAATTTAAGAAAAAAAGAAGGAATTCTAGCTTGCCGAAAGTAGACCTCAAAATGGCAAGTCGTGAAATTAAAAAAAGAAGGAATTCTAGCTTCCTGAAATTAGACCTCAAAGTGGCAAGCCGTGAAATTAAGAAAAAATAAGGAATTCTAGCTTTTTTGAAAGTAGACCTCAAAGTGGCAAGTTCTGAAACTTAAAATCTTGTATTTGTATCCTCCTGGAAGTAGACCTCAAAATGGCAAATTGTGAAATAAAAAAAATATTGTAATTCTAGCTACCCGGAAGTGGAGCTCGGAAATGACAAGTGGGAAATTCAAAATCTTGTATTTATAATCTCTCGAAAGTAGACCCCTATGTAGTAAATCGTGAAATTCAAAATCTTGTATTTATAGCCTTCCAAATTTACCCCCACCCTACCAAAAAAAAATGGTGAAATTCAAAATTTTGTATTCATAGACTCCCGGAAGTAGACCTCAAAATAACATCTTGCGAAATACAAATTTTTGCAATTCTAGCTACCCGGAAGTGGACCCCAAAATGGCAAGCGGTGAAATTCAAAATGTATTTATAGCCTCTCGAAAGCAGACCCCTAAGTGGTACATAATGAAATTCAAAATCCTGTATTTATAGTCTCTCAAAATTAACCCCACAATTGTGAAGTTTAACGATTCTGGGCTTTCAAAAAACGAAATCGAAGGAAAACATAGTGCCGCTAGCGCGTATCGAAATTCAAACTTTAATAGGCTTTGAAAAAGTTCAATCTGTTAATCATTCGTCCAGACAGATTTTTGTCCTAAATGACCCCGGCTTTTCTACAAACCTGTTTTTCTTTCTTTTTATTCTCAATATTTTCGATTTGTGTCTTTCAGATTGAAATCCATCAAGTGATGTCCTTGAAGGATGTGTACAACCCGGACAACCTGAAACTGATTGACATGAGACGCGTCGGTGCATACACTCACGGCTGGATTATATTCACAGTGGTGAAGGCTGTTAATTCCTGGGTGAATAACACTTCGCCAAACTACGGTTAGAAATCAAACTTGTATATTATGAATATGTATTGCCCATAAATGACTCCATCATCATCAGGTTTCTTTTTTCTTTTTAGAGAAAGTCAGTTCTCATTTAAACCTAGCATCGCGGGGTTTCATTATTTCGAGGGGAGCGTTATATTGGGTGGGCCAAAAAGTTCGTTCGCTATATTAAGTCTGGTCCTGTCCCACAGTTGGTCGCTTGGAGACGACTTCCGGTCATCTGATATGTTCCTGAGACATCGGTTGGTAAATGTCTGGAATTTGTGGGTGTTGGTTTTGGTTACCCGCCAGACTTCTGAGCCGTAAAGTAGGACCGACTTGACGTTGGTGTTGGAAATCCGGATCTTTTTATAAAGTGAGAGGGCTGTTGATATCCAGAGTGTTGGCCGCAGAGTGTTGAACGCGTGTTGGGTTTTGTTGATTCGGCACTTGACGTTTACCAACCGATGTCTCAGGAAAATCCTCAATACCAGGTGGCCGGAAGTCGTCTCCAACGACCAACTGCGGGACAGGACCAGACAAGCCCCAGTCGAGATTGATATCAAGAAACGGAAATGGGGATGGATCGGCCACACACTCCTCAAGCCTTCTATTGTCACCAGGCAGGCCCTTGACTTGAATCCACAAGGGAAATGAAAAGTGGGTTGACCAAAACAGACTTGGCGCAGAAGTGTTGATAAAGAGGTGAAGCCAAGCCGGCACGACATGAGCTGAGCTGGAGAGGAGTTGTTGCAGCCCTATGTTCCCCAAGGAATCAAGAGGCAAGATAGAAACGGAAGTGGGGATGGATCGGCCACACACTCTGCAAGCCTGCTTTTAGTGTCACCAGGCAGGCCCTTGACTTGAATTCAGAAGGGAAGCGAAAAGTGGGTTGACCAAGAAGTGACTTGGCGCAGAAATGTTGATAAAAAGGTGAAGCCAAGCAAGCACGACATAGGCCGAGCTGAAGAGGATCACCTGGAATCGCGTCCATTGGAGAGGAGTTGTTGCAGCCCTATGTTCCCCAAGGAATCAAGAGGCATAAGAGTAATAATAATAATATATTAAGTAGAAAATTTATTTAATAAACGGAACGAACCTTTTAGTTTATTCCAAACGGATGTTACCAAGTACTACTTAAAATAATACAGCAGCGAAATTTATCGTCAACGATATGAATACCGCAAACTACAACGTAGTATTCAAGCCTATATATATATATATATATATATATATATATATATATATATATATATATATATATATATACCTGTACAAATAAGAAATATTTAAATAAGAAATATAATATTTATTAACAATTATAACAAAAACATGTTATAATGTTTGGACATTGGAAATAACCTACCTTACACTTAGATAAGAAATGTTATACACACACACACACACACACACACACACACACACACACATATATATATATATATATATATATATATATATATGTATATATATTATAATTATTTTTTAAATATGATTCCTTCGCTACATAAGAGTTCTCATGTTTCAAAAACAGGAGCCAAAATTCTCATGCGAAATTTTGGGAACCAAAAATTGATTCCAAAAATTTCGCTTGAGGATGAAGCAGAGCTTGATACTTTAATTCAATTTAATTTTAATAATTATATTGAAGTTTTTGGCTCCTGTTTTTGTAACAGGAGAACTCTTATGTAGTGAAGGAATCATATTTTTATAAAATAATTATAATTTAGGCTCTACTTTTGTATTGAGCACTGTTTTTTTTAAAAATAAAAACAAAGTTACTAAAGAACTTCGGATTAATTACCTAACGTATTCTTTCCTATTTTATATATATATATATATATATATATATATATATATATATATATATATATATATATATATATATATATATATATATATATATATATATATATAGGGTGTATCAGAAATACTGTAATACTTTTACAAACATTGGGGAGGGTTCCTCACACAAAAACAAGGACAAGTTAAAAGTTTAGCCTGTAGAATGTGTTCTTCGTGGTCCGGCGTACGAGTGGATCTCGGTCTTCCTCGATCCATAGTTTGTGGTGCCACGGATCCTGTCTCAGCAACACGACGATAAACGACTGTAAAGATTGAATGTCTCGGCTGCCTTCGAAATCATATCTGCCTGCTCAAGATATGAATATGTATGTATGTTGCGGCATTCACCCTGGATCGGTTAAGCCGGCTCCTTCCAAGGAATTCACCACGTCCGGAACGAAGGCCGACCAAGCACGGCGATCCGTCGCCAATGCTGAAACGAGCGACAGCCATTCCCGATTCCAACGGCGGTGAATTCTTGAAACGGAGTAACAAGGGAGTTTGAACTTCACACGCGGTCCCCACACCTCGCGTGCTATCCCAGTGGAGGGAGGAATACGCTCTTACTTGCCGCAGAATTTCCACAGGAGTAACCAAGAGGCCGCCGGATGCCGGTGCAGACGCCGAATGGTTTTGAATTCAGAGGTGACCTTCTCCTAGACCAGTTGCCATCCAAGGCTATAGAACCCAGTCTGTCCTGCTATTTACCCATAGTTGGAGGGAGAAGAAGAGGATTCACATCTTTCCGTAAGTGAATGTAACGGATTCGACTGGAATTCGAACTCGGCTCTACGATTCCTCAATCCGAGCCGTTATCCATTACTCCACCATGCCATATGAATATACGGCCATTGTTAAACAGAACACTTCTCAATTTACTCGTTAAACGTTGAAAACAGACTTTTCACAAATGTACACGAATGACAAATGTAACCTAGTCTACATATCAACACAGTGACATGTACCGTAAACGTTCTTTAAACTTAATAACTCAAAGACGAAGGATTTGGCTGAAATATGTTTATATGGATTTTTGTCTTTATTTTGGTATAAGGAACCCGCCCCCAAAGTTTGTAAAAGTATTTTCGATAAATCGTATATATATATATATATATATATATATATATATATATATATATACGGTTTATCAAAAAAAAAATATATCAAAAAATATATATACGGTTTATCAATATATATATATATATATATATATATATATATATATATATATATATATATATATATATACGGTTTATCAAAAATTATATATATATATATATGATTAAAACGAAAGATGGCTCCAGTGTGCTTCTTATAATATAATGTTTATATGGACTTTTGTCTTTATTTTTTGTATGAGGAACCCGTCCCCAAATTTTGAAAAAGTATTTCTGATACACTATATATATATATATATATATATATATATATATATATATATATATATATATATATAAAAGTGAACATAAAAGTCAACACTTAGGGGCGACAGTCTGTTTCATGCTAGATGCAATCGTCAGGCAACCCTGACGATTTTGACGATGAGTTGCCTGACGATTGCATCTAGCATGAAACAGACCGTCGCCCCTAAGTGTTGACTTCTATGTTCACTTTTATATTTACACACGCTCTATCTCTGATATTGAGCACTTTATCCCATAAATATAGCACACTTAAAGACTATATTTCTTCATATATATATATATATATATATATATATATATATATATATATATATATATATATGATTAAAACGAAAGATGGTCCCAGTGTGCTTCTTATAATATGTAGATTTTATAGGTCGGTTAATAAAAATTGAGGAATAAAAAGCCAACATAATGATAACAATATTGGCGATAAGATTGACGATATTTATCATATATTAACCTTTTGACTAAATTGAAGCACGAAGAGAAAAAAATTTAAAGTCGGAATTTTCGGACACGTCTGTGTTCTTTTTCAACAAGACAAGAAATAAACAAAAAAGTGGGACTTATTTCTCGGAGGAATGTTACTGTTGGTGGTTAGAGAATATTTCTCAGAAGAGTGAGTGCTAATTTACGGTATATTGTCGCTCAAATACAAGTAGAATGCTATGAAAAAATTATCATAGTATAAAAGGTACACTCCAGATATTTAGAAAAAAAATTCAGATTATTTCAAAATAATAATAAAAAAACAAACCCTAATCTCGTTCAAAGTAGGATTTCCCGACTTCAGTGCACTTGTATCACTCCATCCACTTCATGAAGTACCCCCTGTGGAGCCTCCAAAGTGAGGGGCTCATCACATACTCTTTAATCTCCTTCACGTCTCCCTAAACGTTAATCCAAAAGCAGTCCGAATCATTTAATAGACTCGTGAAACAGTTTTATGTTAATCCTAGCAAAATAGATAACTGTATCTCCTGAAACATTTTCGAAACTTCTGCAGTGTACATTTCACACACACACACACACACACACACACACACACACACACACACACACACACACACACACACACACACACAGATATATATATATATATATTTAGTGTATTGGGGCAGCAGATTATTATTCAAGCATATACTGTTAAATATAACAGACAACGAATGTCTATTATTGTTGGGGCGCACCCCCCTTCACAACCACAATAGACTGATCCTATTATTATAAATAGAACAGTAGTTCTAGAGACTGGGAGTAGTGTAGCAGAGACTTCTGTAGTGATCAGTTACACTTCCGTTTCTGGACCGGAAGATACCGTTGGACTTTATTACTATTACTTATTGTTACTACTAACCTACGTTCGTCCTACTACTAATCTCTCTGATGTAAATACCTCTCTGAATATACCAGTATTTTTCCCTACGACTGTTTGTTCGTTATTACCATATACTCACGTGGAAACACTCAACATCTCAACAGTGGCGACGAAGGATGTTTTATTGATCTCAACAATTATGTTTGATGCTGAGCCATTCTAAGCTTCGTATAGTGGCTTTAATTTCGGGAAAAAATAAAGCATGGCAATCTTCTATGCCAACATAACAGAATATAATTTTTGATGGTGAATATCTTTGTTTAAATGTCCACATAATCACTCTGAAGATGACTCATATGAGCCGAAATTTAGATCGAAGAACAGTTTAATAAAAAATATCCAAATTTTTGGATAGTTTTTATCTTTATTCATATAGGATGATTGAAAAATAAAGCCTATTTTATGTATGAATGGCAAGCCAGGAGTCCTAATTACTTTTCAATCACCCTATATATTATATATATAATTAGAAGAAAGTGTACGTGTGTGCTTCTTATAGTTTATAAAATAGAATAAAAAGTTGGTTAATAAAACAAAGTCAAACGAAGGGGTAACGAAAAAATGATATTAAGGTCCCAAGTTCTCTGTCCTTAATTTTGTCACCTGGTTAATATTAATAAATGTTTTTCATATTGATTTCATCGGTACCCTTTTGTTTGACATTGTTTTATTGACCAACTTATCTACTCTATTATATATATATATATATATATATATATATATATATATATATATATATATATATATATAAAAGTGGACATGGAAGTCAGCACTTAGTGTTTCATGCTAGTGCAATCGTCAGGCAACGATTGCACTAGCATGAAACAGACTGTCGCCTCTAAGTGCTGACTTCCATGTCCACTTTTATATTTACACACGCTCTATCTCTGATATTGAGCACTTTATCCCATACATATAGGACACTTTAAGACTATATTTCTCCATATATATATATATATATATATATATATATATATATATATATATATATATATATATATATATATATTAGTTTACGAAAAACCATGTAATCCGTATGGGTAGACCCAAGGAGGATAAAATCCAGAGAGCTCAATGTAAATCAGAGCTAATAATTTAAATAAAAACAGATTACTTTAAGGTTCCATATAATTAATTATTTCCCCACAGCCCTTTTAAAGGACCGCGGATCATCAGATTTTACATATATTTGTGTATTTAAGCAGCAATCTTTCTTTCATGCACATTTCATTGAATACGACAGACAAGCTGATTCATGGAGACCTACCGGACACTATTCGTAAAATACTTGTTGACAACACTAATATAATAGCATCATCTACATGCAAAAAAAGGCTAAAAATAATGGAAGCCTTATGAATAAAAACAACAAAAAAGAACAATAATATCAATTATGAACATGGACACAATCTCTTGACCGTGTTTTGAAAAATGAAAATATGAAATTATTAAATGGTTAATATAATAAATGTTTTTCGTATTGATTTCATTGTTACCCTTTCGTTTGACTTTGTTTTATTGACCAACTTATTTACTCTATTTCATATATATATATATATATATATATATATATATATATATATATATATATATATATATATATATATCGCTAGCTGACCCTGACGATCTGCCTAAGTGAAACGGTAGGTTTGTCTGGCTCATTAGGTTTTGACTAGGTCTGCTCTACGTTTATATCGAGCTCTTTGGTTAGTTAGTTGTTTACTCGTATCGGGTTTTTTTCTTTGGGCCTTGAACGTGTATCTGTGCGATTATTTTCGACAGACTTTCATGTTCCTGGCTCTTTCTTTTTTAAAACCTTTTTTTCCCTTCGAGATTGATTTGGCTATTGTTAAATCAAGAATTCGAAGGTTTTTCGACACGAGTATAGTTACCTATATATATATATATATATATATATATATATATATATATATATATATATATATATATATATATGTGTGTGTCTGTGTGTCTATGTGTGTGTTTATGTTTAATTTATTTTGTATGTGCGTGTGTGTGTCTGCGTTCTTGTAAGAGTATTTATCATGATCAGTCAGTTATGTGCCATGCGTGATATACGCTTAGGCGATCATGTATCTTTCGTCACATGACTGACGAGGCAGATTTTTTCCCCGCAGTAGGTTGCCATTTATTTCTGCGGTAGACCAGTTGCCATCCAACTCTATAGAACCCGGTCTGTCCTGCTATTTACCTATAGTTGGGCGGGGGGCGCAAGAAGATGATTAATACCTTTCCCAAGAGTATTAGCGCGTAAGTGAATTTAGTGGATTCGACTGGAATTCCTCAATCCGAGCCGCTATCCATTACTCCACCGTTCCTCCACATTAATCATGATAGTGGATATTAAGACTGGTATTTACGGAGCGATATTATTAAAACGTTCACGTTATGTAGTCATATGATTAATATATCGTGTGACATTAAGATTATAATGCCTATTCTTAATAATATTATTTGTAATAAAGTATTTCGCAGACGACAGTTTATATTGGACAAAATGAAGCTTTAATTCATAACTGATTTCAAAATATAACATCCACACAAATATATATTCATTTATCACACTATCCTGTTTTTATTCATGAATTAGTATTTTCAGGCATTTTTATCTTCGTTTCTTGACATTCTGTAAATTTTGTTCACTTTTCAACTGTTTCAACTCTGGTATTACTTACAGAAATTTATATTGCTTCTATTCTTCCATAATATTTTCCATTCTCATAAGCAACTCTTTTAATAGAGTAGTACAAGTTTTCTATTGGATTTAAAATTACGCGTGGCATTTGTGATTGCTTTCCAGAGATCTACTTGAATATTGTTTTTCATTTTCATAGATATATCTTTTAATGATGGACGGCACGTTTTCTATTGGATTTAGCATTACTTGTAGCTATTTTAATTATTTCACAGAGAGCTTCTTTGCTTGAAAACTGTTTTTTCATTCTGGGATTCGTCTTTTTAAGAATGGACCATAAGTTTTCTATTAGGCTTAATATTATTTGAAGCAGTTTTTTATTGCTTCCCAGGGGTCTTTTCGCTTAAATATTTTTTTTACTATTCTCATAGCAATGTCATTTAATGGTGGACCACAAGTTTTATATTCGATAAACATTACGAGCGACATTTTTGATTGCTTCCTGGATATCTTCTTTGCTTGAATATTACTTACATTATTTACATTATTCGGACTGTTATCCTCATCTTTATTGCCATATCTATCTATCTATCTATCTATCTATCTATCTATCTATCTATCTATCTATCTATCTATCTATCTATCTATCTATCTGATTCTGTTCACATTCTACCTCTCTGTCTCTCTGTCTATTTGCCTGTTTGTCTGTCTGTCTGTCTATCTATTTATGTATCTGTTCACATTTTATCTCTCTGTTTCTCTGTCTGCTTACTCAACTGTCTATCTATCTATCTATCTATCTATCTATCTATCTATCTATCTGATTCTGTTCACATTCTACCTCTCTGTCTCTCTGTCTATTTGCCTGTCTGTCTATCTATTTATGTATCTGAATCTGTTCACATTTTATCTCTCCGTTTCTCTGTCTGCTTACTCAGCTGTCTATCTATCTATCTATCTATCTATCTATCTATCTATCTATCTATCTATCTATCTGATTCTGTTCACATTCTACCTCTCTGTCTCTCTGTCTATTTATCTGTTTGTTTGACTGTCTGTCTATCTATTTATGTATCTGAATCTGTTCACATTTTATCTCTCTGTTTCTCTGTGTGCTTACTCAGCTATCTATCTATCTATCTATCTATCTATCTATCTATCTATCTATCTATCTATCTATCTATCTATCTATCTATCTAATTCTGTTCATATCTACCACCCAATCTTCTTTTTGCTTTCCTTTACTACCATATCTCGTAGATGGTTCAGTTCTCTTTCTGTCTTTGCTATCAACACACTGCCGTCTGTGGTGTATTATTTTGGTAAGATTATAGAATCCGTATTGGCATTCAAATTACCCCTCCATTCATCTCGCTGTATTCTTTAAATAAATTCCGTGAGGGAGGACCTGCATGCTTGTCGGAATCCTCTTTCTCTTGTTGTGCATTTATTGAACTCGTTCTCTATCCACTTTTAAATTGTTTCTTCCCTGTAGAAGTTACGGATTTCCCGGAATTTCTTTTCCGTGCGAATCAAGTTTTTCTGATATTTCAAGTAGCTCTTCGAGTCGTACTCCATCAAATCGATTTGCGTAATCTACGAAACTTAGCTACAGGTGATTTATTTATTTGTATTGCTCAGTCCGATATGCTATTGATAATTTATAAAGCTGTTAATCCGCATTTATGATGTTTTTCGCTATATTTCTATGTTTTGGTTCTGTTGTAGGCTTTCTGGTAAAAGCGACGTCTTTGTCGGGAGAAATACTCAACGGAACTCTGGTGCGTTTCGCTCAGCGAAAAGAACACCACGATACCAAACAACCGATTCTGGTGCTATTCACGGACGACGGTTTACAGAAACACAGGAACTTCATCTCGCCCAGTGATGAAGGTAGCAACGCTAGTCTTCATTAATTTGGGGGGGGGGGTCGGAGAGTCTGAGGCAATAAATATGGATAGAAGAAAGAAAAAATGAGTCCCGGGAAAAAAGGAGTTACAGCGTGAGCGGGAAGTGGTTACTTCAGAAATATAGCTGACATCAAAAGAAAGAGAACATATACACACTCACACACAAACACACACACACACACACACACACACACACACACACACACACACACACATATATATATATATATATATATATATATATATATACATAATTGTCAAAAAGATTAAAAATAATTTTTATTATTTTATTATTAATAAAAAGAGGGCCAGCTCTCAATAATATCAACGATGAACACGGTCGCAATGTACTGACCGTGTTTGGAAAATAAAACTTTCCTATAACTCTAGATACACACATAAAACAATCGATACATTCAGTTAAAAGTAAAAATAAAATCATCGTTGATAATGTCTAAAAGTATAGCCGAAAGCACACGGATATATAAAATATTTAGACATTTACTACATAAATTATGTCCAGAAAAGAAAACATTCGAAACAGAAGAAAAATTAAATAAAAACTTAACAGCAGTACCTTGTCAGTCGTTTTTAATGAAACACACACACAAACATACACACACACACGCACACACACACACACACACACACACACACACACACACACATATATATATATATATATATATATACATATTAGTATTATAATTATTTTAAAAAAAATGTATCCATCGGGACAACACGACATCGTTGGTTTATTTATATTATATAATCTAAGTGAACACCGTGAAATTAATATTGAAGACATTGGACTGTATAGGGATGATGGCCTAATGGTTGTAAGGAAGTTTACAAACTTTAAAATAGATAAAATTAAAAATTTAATACATAGAGAATTTAAATGTCTAGATTTGAAAGTTACTGTTAATACAAAGTTAAAAAAAGGTAAACCTCCACGATATAACATTAGATTTAATGAATAATATATACCAATCTTATAAAAAACCTAATTCTAATCCTTTGTATTTACACTCCAAGTCAAATCATCCTCCATCTATAATTAAGCATATACTTTCATCTATTAAAAAAAGAATAAGTATAAATTC
>OZ038514.1:35414496-35449496 GCA_964036315.1 Acanthosepion esculentum
AGAGAGAGAGAGAGAGAGAGAGAGAGAGAGAGAGAGAGAGAGAGAGAGAGAGATCCTGCATAGCGACTAGCAATTCCATGCCTTAATCAATCGTCAGATGAAGAGGCGGGGGAAACTGGCAGTTACCATGCAGTGTTGATTTCCATGGCCACATTGTTTATATCCATAAAAGTTCTATTCCTGTCATCGACCAGTCTTGCCACTCTTAAATATTATATATATATATATATATATATATATATATATATATATATATATATACACACTCTAAAATAGTATATATATATATGCATATATTTAGTATAATTTTAACATATAGAAAAAAACAGTTTACTGGTTCAAAAATGGTTACCATTTTTGGTTCTCACCAGTCGAGGTGCAATTGAAATGCACCGAAACGAAGTTGCATCTTTGTAGTGAGTAAACTGTTTTTGTCCATATGATAAAATTATAATAAATAATTATCGCTCTACTATCTGTATCGAGCCCTCTTTTGGATTATTTCTGTAAACGTTAGAATTTATATATTAATTTCGTTTTCATTGCATCGGATATATATATATATATATATATATATATATATATATATATATATATATATATATATATATATCCCATACAAGCACGCATATATATATATATCACATACAAACACCCACATATATATATGCATATATAATCACACATACAAACACGCATATGTATATATATATATATATATATCACACATAAAACACGCATATATATATATATATCACACATACAAACACGCATATATATATATATATATATATATATATATATATCAATCACACACTTACAAACACGCATATATATATATATATATATATATATATATATATATATATATATATTGATTTTTCAGATTTTGTAAATGTTGCTATCGATATTGGACCCCTCTTATGCTTATTGGCTGAAATAACTTTATTTTATATTTCTTTGAACTTTTGTGACCCTATTGACATTCAGTAATCAGATCCTTGCCTCTTTATTGGCGGAAGAATATGAATAACCTGAACAAAACATTCGTTCAATATATATATATATATATATATATACATATATATATATATATATATATAAAGAATTCATTAACTATCAAAAAATATAAATACAACATCCATTCATTGGATTTTCAATTTACTTTTTAAAAACAAAACTATGTACACACACACGCCATATATACACGTATATAAAAAATATCATGGATTTACTTCGTTAACTAAACTTTTGCTGGACACTACACGTCTATCGCAGGATCGCCAGACAAGGACAGCTGAAGGCGAGCAGGTTTGTCTGCAATGAATGCAAGAGAATGCGACAGGCGACTGGAGGAAGCAATGTTTCTGTTTCTCTGATTCCGCTGTTGGATTCAGCAAGGACTCTCGCCTTGGAAAATTTGTGCGGCCATGTTGGCGTCTCAGCGGCCTCTGCTATGTAATCTCTACCTTCCGTTTAACCGGGACATCACAGAACAGAGCAATTTGTCCCACTTAGGCGGCTGCTCCGGTTATATGGGGCGTCATATAAACAATTTAAAACGTGCATTTTCAGTTTTAGTTTTGTATAGTGGGGAAAATGAAATAAATAATTTTTTCTTGTTAAATCTGTTAAGAAACGAATCATTTACTATATGCATACACGCAAACACACATATGTACACACATTTCCGACTATCTTCGTCTACTAGGGTTGCTTGCTAATCCCTGTTACGGGCGACTACACAGGCACATTTGTGTTTATTCATCACCCACGGAGCCCACCTTTAGTTTATACTGTAACTGTACTAAGCGGAGCCTAGTTGCAGTTTCTAGTCGAGAACACAGAATCTGGTGTTATCAACAATTGGAACAAAGCCACTCTACTGAAACCCAGGGTCACGATGTGCCTTTGTACAAGTACGACCATCAGTGATTTCCGTAAAGTATAGGCTACTCAATTTCACTGAAAATGTTGGGGGTCAATTCTTCGTTTATTTTTAGGCATTTTCAACATCAAGAAATCGAAGCTTTTATTTTAGTTTTAATTTAAAAGCTAATATAGATTAAATTTAATATTTCCAATATGCAAAATGCATTGCTGTATTTCAAAACGAATTTAAATTGATTGGACTGAGTTTTTTTTTCAAAATCGCTAAAAATCGCAGATTTTAGGCATATTTACAATTCTCTCAGCAAAATGTAATTCTCTTTAAAAAAAATCTTTCAAAAAATAAAATATATTTTCTGAAACTTTGAGGAAGATTAGGTGATTTAAAATTTAATCAATGTGATTTGAAACAAATATTGCTTTGTTTTAGTTTTAAATATCGCAGAAAAGCATTTTTTAAAATGGGAGTGATGGTTTTATGAGGCGTTGACGGCTCTATTGGCAGAATGCTTGAGAAATCTAACTATTTTTTCTATACGGGGAACTAATCCGTAAAAGTTACTTGACGGATATAACGTGAGCACCTTTTTATATAAGTTTTTTTTTAACTGCCCAATAACCTGAAAAATATAGGAAAATATTCCATGTAATCTAATATTTTGTAGAATTTTAGGTAATTTGGCTTTAAATTTACAATAGTTACTGCTCTTATTTTCTCATAATGTGTACTCACAAAAATTGGAATTTAAATTAAAATAAAAAATGGAAACAGTTATTTTAAAAATTCATTATTCATGGATTTTTTTTCTTAAGACAATAGTGTTCATAATATATCTTATTCATGAAAGCAATTGGAAGCTTTTCTAATTAAATGTCTTAGTTTTATTGCATTTTTTATTTTAGGGTCCAGGGCAGAAGGATTCAGAACAGTTCACTGTTAGTATTCTTTTACAAAACAAAAAATAAATAAATAAATAAAAATAAAAAATAAAATAAAAAAAATGATGATTTAAATTTTCCGACAACACCCGCGTATAATTAATACAGGGTGTCCATAAAGTTTGTGTGCACTTTAAAAAAATTATAACTTTATTTGTATTTGCGATAGAAATAATCTGTAAAAAAATGTTATAAAGTTTAATGTACCTCGTTTTAAGTATAGCTAAAATAACTAACGTGAATTCAGGCATTACTGTAAATCAGTTGGCAAATGTTTTCCGTGAAATGCAAAATCGTTTTACCCTTTGTATTGCTAATGATGGAGGACATGTGGAAACTTAAATAAAATTTCAATAAAACCTTAAAAAAATATAGATTTACTTCTTTCTAATCCTTTTTACAAATTATTTCTATCACAAATACAAATAAAGTTATAAATTTTTTAAAGTGCACACGAACTTTATGGACACTCTGTATAAACATTAAGACAAACAAAAATGAATTTCTCGAAATTTCATGAAATTAAATAAGTGACGGGTATCAGATATAAAAAACAACGTTTTTACAAAGATTTTCTAAAATAAAATGCTTCTAAAAGAATTTCGTTCATTTGTGAATAAGTCATGAAAATTTCATTAAAATCTGACAATTTTTGCAAGAATTTTCAAAACGATGTGTTTTCCACTGCAAAAAAGACCGTAAAATATTTGTATACTAATTTATGGTCACTCACTGACGCATTAAAAAAAAAAAATTAAGCAAAATATTGAAGGTTCTAAAAAAATATAATTTAATAATAAAATATCCTTTGGTCTTTTCTCTTAATAATAACAAAGATTTTGATGATGAAACTCTTTTTATTACGTTTGGTGTATTTTTTCATCATGTATTTTCATTTTTCAGTGAATCATGGGAAGTATGTAAAATTTCAGATATTGCTCAAAATATATCTGTAAAAGGACAATATGAAAAAAGACAAAATTAAAACTTATTTTAACCGATGCGTTTCGCTCTCTGATGAACTTTATCAAGGCAAATGTAAGGATTTTATTTTTTATTGGTATTTATAAACAAAACAAAAATGTCGTTAGTTTTTCAATATTTTAAATTTAAGAGACACTCATAAATATCCATCAGGTTAACTGAAATGTCGAGGTAAATTATGGAGGATACTAAGTGATATAATTTAATGTTTAATAAACAAAAGTGAGTAATTTTTTTTTATAATGTACTTATTATTTATATTATTTTAGTTTGAGATTAATTCATATACAGGGTGTCCATAGTGTCTCTTTAAAATTAAAAAAAATATTACAAAAGCAAATGATGTGGAAATAGTTGTAATATGAGGAATAGATATTGAAGTTATTTCACTAATTTAATCTACCTCTAAATGGGTGCCATTATTTGCACGAAGCCCATCAAAACGGTACTTGATTTCTTACCATTTTCGCTGTAGCATAGCCTCATCAATGGTGGCAATGGCATCAGTGATATAATAATTTTAGACCTGTGTGCTGTATTTTTGCTCGACACACAATCTCTTTAACATAACCCTATAGAAAGAACTTCTGGCAAGTCCACGTATCCGATTTTGTTTCAATAAACCATGACACACATTGTGCCTTTGCTTGAGCAGTAGCCATTTTTAGGGCTCCGTTTAAAAGTGCCTCTTTCATCAACAGGATACCTGTAATACACAAACGCAATGTGATTAAAAAATAACTACTGAGTAAGATATCACATCGATTGTCCCATTATTCTCTACATACAACGTGTGAAAGTACATGCGATACTCTGTCCTTGTCAGTCACCAACAAGAGGAGGTAACACTGTTTAGGTGGCTAAGGCGGTACTGCCACCCCTGGCGCCACCAAATATTGTATTATTATACATTATATAATCTTATCTAATTATATTACGTTTATTATATAGCATATCTTATTATACGGGTTATCTATAAAGTCTCTTTACATTAAAAAAAAACTTATTATAAAAGCAAATGAACAAATATGTAGAAATTAGCTGCATGAAGCACATCAAGACGGTACTCAATTTCTTGCCATGCTCGCTGTAGCATAGCCTCATCAATGGTGGCAATGGCATCAGTGATCTTTTGCTTTAGATCAGTATCCTGTATTTTTGTTCGACACACGATACCTTTAACATAACGCCATAAAAAGAACTTCTGTAGTTTTGCTGAGTCTACGTATCTAATTTTGTTTCAATATATAGGGGTCCATAAAGTCTCTTTACAATTTTAAAATTTTATTACAAAAGCAAATGAACAGATAAATATGTGGAAATTTTTACACAGTGAGGAGAAAAGATTGAAGTCATTTGTAACATGAAGCACATCAAGACGGTACTCGATTTCTTGCCATGTCCACTGTAGCATAGCCTGATCGGTGGTGGCAATCGCATCTGTGGTCTTTTGCTTTACATCAATGAGGTCCTGTGTCTTTGTTCAATACATGATATCTTTAACATAACCCCATAGAAAGACGTCCAGGGGAGTAATATCTGATGAATGAGGTGGACAGGACTATCCCTTTCAAATGTTAGGGGTTCATTTAACAGTACCTCTTTCATCAACTGGATACCTGAAATACACAAATGCAATGTGATAATGAAATTTGATAACTACATAGAACAATTCTGATGAAGACATCTCATCAATTGCCTTTGTAATATATATTTTAAATTGCAAAGAGACTTTATGAACACCCTGTATTATATATTTTAAATAATAGAAGGGGTTATGAATTTAACATTTTTCTTTATATATATATATATATATATATATATATATATATATATTATAATATTTTTAGTTTTTAAAAATATGATTCCTTCGCTACATAAGAGTTCTCATGTTTCAAAAGCGAGAGCCGAGACCCCTAACATAATTTTTGAAGTTATGTAGAGTTAAGGTGCCAGGACCCGCTTCCTTGTCAAGCGAGAATTTGGGAATAAGCTATCTTTTGGTTAGCGCGTGTTTATAAGTGCGGTCTCATTGGAACATTAGTTGCTATGGAAACGGCTAGTGTCGGCCATGTTGGTTTGGTGGTTCAAAGAGCTAAGAATTAATTTTTATCTACAGACCAGCCCCCTTCGAAAAATGTGTGTCAAGTTACAATGGGGGGTCTATTTCAAGAGTGATCGTAGGTTAGGCTGGTCAGACGGCAATTTTTTATGGCTTTGCCACGGGTCGTTGAGTGACGAGAAGGTTGTGTTTCATTATTATCTATTTGATCTGTTTATTTATTTGTTTATTCACATGGCTTTTTTTAATTTATTTTTTTTATACTTTAACAAAGGGTTTTTCTCAATAATTATTGGGCTGAGCTTTTAAGGCTTTTAAACTATGGACTTTATTTGTTTATATCTATTTATTAATTATTTAATGCGAAAGTCATTTGATATCTGCAGAAAACCGTTAACTTATGTCTATGGTTTAATAACTTTTCACTATTTAGAAACCTAATGATGTGCAGTTTTTCATGTAATATATATATGTAAAGGGAAGAGGTTATAGTACTTCCAACGAGAGAAAAGTGTGTATATTAAAAAGAAGAGAAGAAACCGCGAACGTTCTTGGTTGTAATGTGGATATTTTTAAAAACATATGCTTTATTTTCCAGAATTAAAAATAAAGCATAATATTTTTAAAAATTCACATTACAACCAAAAACGTTCGCGGTTTCTCCCTTCTTTTTAATATATATATATATATATATATATATATATATATATATATATATATATATATATATGTATATATATATATATATATATATATATATATATATATATATATATATATATATATATATATATATATATATATATACAGGGTGTCCACAAAGTTCATGTGCACTTTAAACAATTTATAACTTTATTTGTATCTGCTCCTCACAATATATAGGGGAAACTTGCAGAAAAATAACGTATCTATGGACACAAAATGGATCTAATACTCAACAATTTATCAAATGCATTAGTCATACCGAGAAATAAATACAACCACAAATTCGATCTAAAGAGCGCCATACTTATTAAAAACTAGCTTAAAAGCCGCACTCTGGGCGAAATTTTAAGATAACTTCGAATTCCTCAACTCATTTCATGGAAATTCAAAACCATATTTTAACTCTGATTCAAGCTATAAAGTCCAATTCTGGTCAAAAGACAGATTTGGTCCGAAAGTCCAATCTGGGCCGAAAATCCGATCTGGACCGAAAGTCCAATTTGGGCCAAAAGTCCGATTTGGACCGAAAGTCCAATTTGGGCCGAAAGTCTGATCTGGCCGAAAGTCCGATCTGGACCGAAAGTCCAATTTGGTCAAAAAACAGATTTGGGCCGAAAGTCCAATTTGAGCCGAAAGTCCAATCTGGGCCGAAAATCCGATCTGGACCGAAAGTCCAATTTGAGCCAAAAGTCCGATCTGGACCGAAAGTCCAATTTGGGCAGAAAGTCTGATCTGGCCGAAAGTCCGATCTGGACCGAAAGTCCAATTTGGGCCAAAATTCCGATCTGGACCGAAAGTCCGATTTGGATCGAAATTCTAATTCAGGCCGAAAAGTGAGTTCTTCAAATCAGAAACTCTGTGGAACTTCAATTGAGTTCTTCAAATCACAAGCTCTGCGGAACTTCAAAACCTGACGTCACCAAACCTATCACTCTGATTCCTTGGCATTTTGAAGAAATAAAATTAATTTCTTCAATTCAAAAAGTTTTGGAGATATTTTAAACTGAATTTAATTTTTTTTTTCATTCTCAAAGTTTTTGCATTAAACTCAATATAAATTAAAAACTTTTAAAATCAGTAATTTTTTTTCCAGTTATTTTAAAATTTAAATTTTTAAATTTTCCCTCCTCACCCGGACACAAATCTCAATGCTGGATATTCAAAACCAGATTAAGGGCGGATTTTCAATCCTGATGTCATCCTGATGTCATCCTAGTGTCATCCTGATGTCATCCTGATTCCAAAAAGTTATAATATGTCTATGTAGAGCTACCAATCAAATCCATTACATTCACTTACGTGCTAATACCCTTGGGAAAGTTGTGAATCCTCTTCTTCTTCCCCCAGCTATGGGTAAATAGCAGGACAAACCGGGTTCTATAGCCTTAGATGGCAACTGGTCTACCGTAGAAAGAAATGGTAACCTACTGCGGGAAAAATCTGCCTCGTCAGTCATGTATCGAAAGATACATGATCGCCTATGCGTGTATCACGCATGGCACATAATTGACTGAGAGCAAGTTTGGCCCGAGTTAGAGGGGTTTCAGGCACACAGACAGAATTTGCCGTTTATTTATTTAGAAGAAAGTAACTTAGATGCAAAATTCTTGAGAGTGCCGGTTAAAATCATAAACGATTGTTTAAAATACGTAATACATAAATTTATCCCAAAATGAATAATATATCAATTACATTACTTTCGTTTATTTAGACATTAAATTATGTCACTTAGCATCCACCATAATTTACCTTGACTTTTCAATTAGTATATTCATGAGTGTTCACAAATTTAAAAATTTTGAAAAAGTAACATTTTTACTTTTGTTTATAAGTACTCGTTTCTAAATAAAATCCTGGCATGAACGTCGGTTAAGATGAGTTTTCCTTTGTCTTAATTCATATATATATATATATATATATCTATATATATATATCTATATACATATATATATATATATATATATATGTATATATATATATATATATATATATATATATATATATATATATATATATATATATAAGAGTGAACATTGAAGTCAACACTTAGAAGCGACAGTCTGTTTCATGTTGGATGCAATCGTTTTATATTTATACATGCTCTATCTCTGATATTGAGCACTTTATCTTATAAATATAGCACACTTTAGAATATATTTCTTCATATATATATATATATATATATATGTGTGTGTGTGTGTGTGTGTGTGTGAGAAAGATCAGTTTATATATAGATTTTCAGATAGAATTGATCCCGCATTCTGTACCCACATTATATATATCCATTTTGAGATTTCTTTTGTTAAAATATTGTTATGATTAATCCGAGGAGTGCGATCTTTTATACCCTTTGCTCTGAGAAGAACTCTGAGGCTTGGATGGAGTTTTATTAGTCAGAACGGACATACAGAACATTTAAACAGTCTTTAAACACTTTAGGTCCAGAAAAGAAGATATATGTACGAATACAAGAAAAATTAAATAAGCTTAATAGCGGTGCCTTGTCAAATCTCTAATGAATATATATATATATATATATATATATATATATATATATATATATATATATATATATATATATATATATATATATACCCTTGTGCAAATTAATTGCTGGCGGACCCTTTTAAATACTCCCACACGGTGTCTTATGTTTTCGCATTGTAGAACTCCATCAAGCATGAATCACACGCGTCTTCGTATTAGCAGGGATACATCCTCTAGCAAGTCTGAAAGTGTGTTCGAAATAACGTCCCTTCATGCAAGACGTGCAAGGAGAAAATATAGACCTACCAGACAGTCACATACAATTCAAGCCCACACATTAATCGTAAACTGATGCTGGTGTCTAGCCTGTACTGTACCATGGAGAATCTGATCCGCCCACAAATGTTGGCTGTGCAAATTTGTTATTCCATCTCTTCCCAATGTTGTTTCATCCGTAAGCCAGACTGAAGAGACAAACAACGGATCCGAAGTTTGCACAATAAAACATCGACAAAAGCTCTACCATGTTGTGTGGTCAGAGGGTGAAAGACCCTGCACACGTTGCAAATTATACGGGCACAGGAGCACAAGAGTACACTCCATGCGATACTAGGGCCACTTAATGTGTACCGATACCTGGATCGTGTTCGACAGAATGTTTTTTTGTGGTCAAGCATACGAGCGGATCTCTGTCATCCTTGACCCATAGTTTATCGTGCCACGGATCCTGTTTCATCAACCCGACGATAAAAAGCAACAAAGGATGGAAAACCCGACTGCCTTCGATCTGGAAACGCAATCTGATACAGCCGTGCAGCCTCGCGTCCATTACCATTCTCGCGGCCGTATGTAAAAATCATATCTGCTTGCTCACGATATGAGTATCTTGCCATTGTTAAATCAGTTAACTTAGTACTACACACGTTAAACGTTGAAGACAGACTAGACACAAATGTACACAAATGAAAAATGTAACCTAGTCTACCTGGCAACACAGAACCATCAAGCGTAACCTTTTTTAAACTTAATAACTCAAAAACGAAGGATTTGCGGACATATGTTTATGCGAACTTTTGTCCTTGTTTTAGTATGAGGAACTCGCCCCCAAATTTTGTAATAGTATTTTTAAACTCTCTCCCTCTTTCCCTCTCTCTTTATATATATATATATATATATATATATATATATATATATATATATATATATATATATATATATATATATATATTGAGTATTTTGTTAGGATATTTTTATGATGAAGAGTGCGATCTTTTAAACCCTCTGCCTTGAGATCTCTTAGGCTTGGATGGAGTTATATTAATCAAAACGGATATACCGAATATTTAGACAGATATCAGATTAACGAGGAAAGCACTTAGCTAACAAGACTTGATGAGATATTAATTAACTATCAATTCTTTGAATAATACGATCCTTATACTTGAGTTGTTGTCAGTTGGAATTGACGAGCCAAGTACATTCGACAATTTCAAACATCTTTACATTCATTAGAATATAAATGTATAGAAACTAAGGTGGTCACAATTTGATTGACCAGTTTATATATTGAGTATAGTATGGAATTGATCCCCCACTTTATAATCACATTATAATTTCTTGTTTGTTTATCAAATACTGATTAGGTACACAGGCTTGTCTTTTAGATTTGTTTACATTCATTAGAATATAAATGTATAGAAACTAAGGTGGTCACAAAGTGAGTGATAAGTTTATATATTGATTGTAATATGGAATTGATCCCCCATTTCATAACCACATTATAATTTCTTGTTTATTTATCAAATACTGATTAGGTACACAGGCATGTCTTTTAGATTTGTTTACATTCTCTAGAATATAAATGTATAGAAACTAACGTAGTCACAAAGTAAGTAATCCGTTTATATATTGATTGCCATATGGAATTCATCCCCCACTTTATATCCACATTATAATTTCTTGTTTGTTTATCAAATACTGATTAGCTACACCGGTATGTCTTTTATATTTATTTACATTGTCTGGAATATAAATGTATAGAAACTAAGGTGGTCACAAAGTGAGTGATCAGTTTATATATTATTGTAATATTGAATTGATCACCCACTTTATATCCACATTATTATTTCTTGTTTGTTTATTAAATACTGATTAGCTACACAGACATGTCTTTTAGATTTATTTACATTCTCTGGAATATAAATGTATAGAGTCTAACGTGGTTAAAAAGTGAGTGAACATCTTACAATCTAGAAATATTTTCTGGCTTTGAATAACCTGAAAAAAGGTTGATAAACTCTAGAAAACGAATTAATCAATCTTTCAGATTTATTTATATTCTCTGGAATAGAAATGCGTAGAAACTACCGTAATTGTAAAATGAGGAATCACTTTATATATAGATTGGCATATAGAATGGATCCCTCATTTTATATACACAATTATTTTTTGTTCGTTTATCAGATTTTGATTAGGTATGAATCCACCCCTTCTCCTCCCGGTTATGGGTTAATTAGTAAGATTGGTATCACTAAATCATTATTATCTTAAGAAATCTAAACATATTTTCTGGCTTTAAATAACCTGCAAAGGGTTGATAAGCCTTAGAAAACAAATCAATCTTTTGGCTTTATATATGATATAATTATGGTAGCTGAAGATTTGATTGAATGAATTTTTTCTCCAGTTAGGTGTGTGTCATTCCCCTGCCAGTCTAATGCTAATACCCGCCAGGTTAATGGCGTCATCAGAAATATAATCTCAGTTCAAACACTAAGAGAAGGCGTCTTCATTCTAGTGATGATTTATCAAACCAACGAGACGACGCGGCCCGCCCTTCACGAATCAGAGTATATTCATTCTTCATCATCTGTTATTTATTTATTTAGACAAGCAAACAATTGCTTGACGGCTTTTGAGAATGCAGGCAGGTAAACAATTTGGGAATATCCTTGTTAATTTCGACACAACTCCGGACACAAGTCACATTTGTAGGTTTACACGATTTTGTTTTTAAGCAACTGAATCCAGAATTGATTAAATCTTAAGCAACTCCACTACTTACTGCATCTTCTTCATCGTCTACGCAAAGGTATCACCACTGATAACACAGCCACAGAATGTGTTAGTATCCAGTAATAGGCGTAATCAAATAGATTAGAATCCCTCATACCCGGAGTGCCTCATATCCGGAATCCCGCATATCCGGACATGATTTCGATGTGTATATTTGAACTATTTGGGTGATGGGTAATTGATTTGAAATTTCTGTTTTTCAGGAAATTTAATTTGGATAATTGCTTATGCATATTTCACCCTAAGGGCTTGCATTGGTGCAAAAGATGATGGGAATAAAAGGAAAAGCACAACTTTGGAGCTATCGCAAAAAGTGGGAATTTTAAACAGACTAGACGCTGGTGAAAGTTCATTGTAATTAATGGCTCAAAAGTTCAACATAGGTAAATCAACAATGTATGATATAAAATCTTCCAAAGAAATTATTCTCCAGCCTTCACACTGTCACAATGAACAAGGAAATAAACAAACGTAATTGTGATGAAACCTGGACTGAATTTGGAAAAGCTATTGAAAAGGTTGTCAGTTTTATGGAAAGAAAGCCAGCATTCAGCTATGACGATTGCAATAACGCACGCAGAGTTAAAGTGTCTTTTGTTTAAAAATTTTCAAGAACAAAATCAAAATGAAATGCTGAAAAAGTTGTGAATGGCATTAGAAGAGAAAGAATCATCATGCAACAGCGATTAAAAAATCCTCGTTACATTATTTGTTTTGCATACGTGGCATACTTAATTTAATGAATTTTCATTAACATTACATAATTTATTTCTTTTTCCATAATTCCATTATATTTCACTCACCATTAGCTTATTTTGTTTACTATAAAACATTGAAAATAAATGTTAAACCTGATTTCAGTTCTTTTATTTTAATCTTAATTTACCCCCTCATACTATTTACATTATTCGGACTATTGTCCTCATCTTTGTGCTATATTTATTACAACGTTTCGGCTGTTGTACGCTCCGGCCTTCTTCAGGTGGTTGGAATGTCGAACTGAACCCTTTATTTCGTTCATTGGGGTAGACTGTTCTAGTTCCACGTGACATGGATGTCAGTTATCTATTATCTCCTGTTAATTCCCCTCCACTGCCGTAACCAGGTATTGAACTCACACTCTTTGGGTCCTGTCACTGAATCTAAGTAACGCCTTTATCCACTGTACCATACGTCCTTGTGGACGTTGTAATAAATATGTCGACAAAGATGAGGACAATAGTCCGAATAATGTAAATAGTGTACATAATACCTCATCACAGAAATATAGACAGATAACCCCTCATATGCGGACTTTGTAACCAATTCCTCATATCCGGAAGGCCCTCTTAGTCTGGTTGTCAGAGATTCTACTGTACTAAGAAAGAAGATTGGATACGTACAAAATTCACTGAAAAAATCATTAAGTACAGTAGGGAGGTGCAGTATGGGAAAGAGACCTCCTGTGAGTAGTCGGGGCATGAAATAAAAGCTATTTCATAATTGCATCATAAATTATATCTCAGTAAATAAATAAATCTAACAATTTAATTTAATTTATTATTTATCTCCAGTCAGGTTGTTTGTAGGTACCTGCCAACGTCATGCCAACATCTCCTGGGGTAATGGTGCAATTAGAAAGAGAATGACAATCAAGAGAAGGGATAATTTATCAACCGAACAGGTCGACGCGGCCCACGTTTCACGCATCAGAGTATATACATTATTCATCATATGTTATTTATTTATTGATTCAGACAAACAAACAATTGCTTGACGGCTATTGTAGAACGCAGACGGATAAACGATTTGGGAATATCCTTTTTTAATTTCGACACACCTACGGACACAAGTCACTTATCTTGGTGTACACGATTTTGTCTTTAAGCAACTGAACTCAGAATTGAGTAAATCATAAGCAAATCCAATACTTTCTTCTTCTTCTTCTTCTTCTTCTTCTTCTTCTTCTTCTTCTTCTTCTTCTTCTTCTTCTTCTTCTTCTTCTCCTCCTCCTCCTTCTTCTTCTTCTTCTTCTCCTCCTCCTCCTTCTTCTCCTCCTCCTCCTTCTTCTTCTTCTTCTTCTTCTTCTCCTCCTCCTCCTCCTCCTTCTTCTTCTTCTTCTTCTTCTTCTTCTTCTTCTTCTTCTTCTTCTTCTTCTCCTCCTCCTCCTCCTCCTTCTTCTTCTTCTTCTTCTTCTTCTTCTTCTTCTTCTTCTTCTTCTTCTTCTTCTTCTTCTTCTCCTCCTCCTCCTCCTTCTTCTTCTTCTTCTTCTTCTTCTTCTTCTTCTTCTTCTTCTTCTTCTTCTTCTTCTTCTTCTTCCTCCTCCTTCTCCTTCTTCTTCCTCCTCCTTCTCCTTCTTCTTCTTCTTCTTCTTCTTCTTCTTCTTCTTCTTCTTCTTTCCTCATTATGTATCCTAGAAATGTCAACTGATTCTTTCTGATGTTAAGTATAAGTGTCCTTTTCGTTTCAGTTTTCACTAAAACTTCGTCCTTGCTCACATGTTCAGTTAATGATATTCTCAGCAATCTTCTGTAGATCCACATTTCTGTTGCTTCAAATATCTTCTTCACCTTTCAGGAAATTAACTGCCATGTTGGAGGGTTGATATTACATAACAATTCATCACTCATTACATTGTTTCTCTTGCTTCAAGTCTCCTCTTCATCCGCGAGGAAATTGTCCAGCATTCACTGCCATATAGGAGGATTGATATTACATAGCAGTTCAGCACTCTTTTCTTTGTTTCTCTTGCTTCAAGTCTCCTCTTCATTTGTAAGGAAATTGTCCAGCATTCACTGACATATAGGAGGATTGATATTACATAGCAGTTCAGCACTTTTTTCTTTGTTTCTCTTGCTTCAAGTCTCCTCTTCATTTGTGAGGAAATTGTCCAGCATTCACTGCCATATAGGAGGATTTATATTACATTGTAGTTCTACACTCATTTCATCATTCACTCTTTATTTTTTTTAGACAGACAAGCAATTGATTGACGGATATTGTGAAATGTCGTCAGATAAACGATTTTGGGGAATCACTTTTAATTTAGACAAAACAACAGACACACGTTACATCTGTAGGCCTATACGATTTTGCTTTTTAAGCAAGTGGACTCTGAACTGAATAAATCTTATGCAGTTCCCAGACTCACGTTATAGTGAATACGCAGTTCGCAAAAGAGTAAAAACAAAGAAAAATGTCTTTTTCGCAACAACTGCCCTTCCCATCCTAAACGTGAACTGTTTTACAAGCATAACGTGTGTAATGAGCTTTACTGTCAAACCTTATATCTAGGTATCTCCAAAGAAAAGCGATACCTAACGTTTAAAATGCATTTTTGAAAATGAAATATCTTTCTTCGGGCTTTTGTTTAAGTTTCAATTCGAAGCTAATAGATTATAATAAGAAAAATACTTTGCTGTATTGCGAAACGAATTTAAATCGATTGAAATGAGTTTATTTTTAAATCGCTAAAAATTTCTGATTTTATCGACATTTTTAGCCAACTGTCATCACAGTACATTTTTACATTATTCGGAATATTGTCCTCATCTTTGTCGCCATATTCAGGTGGTTGGAATGTCGAACTGAACCCTTTATTTCGCTCACTGGGGTAGACTGTTCTTGAACTCCCACTTTTTGGGTACTGTCACTGGATCTAACCAATTAACCGGTTAAGGTAGTGGAGAACTTTCAGAGGGAAATTAACAGGAGATAACTGATAACTGACATCCATTAAACATGGCACCTGGAACTAGAACAGTCTACCCCAGTGAGCGAAATAAATGGTTCAGTTCGATATTCCAACCACCCGGAGAAGGCCGGAGCGTACAACGACCGAAACGTTGCAATAAATATGGCGACAACGATGAGGACAATAGTCTAAATAATGTAAATAATGTACATAATACCTCATCTCAGCAATATAGACAGATACTGTCAGCAAAGTGTAATTCTCTTTATTAAAAAATCTTTCAAAAATAAAATTTATTTTCTGAAATTTTATTTGAGGTATATTAGCTGATTTAAAGCTTAATCAATCCGATTTGAAATAAATATTACCTTTAGTCTTAAATTTCGTAGAAGAGCATTTTTTAACACGGAGGTAGGTTTTTTATGGGGTGTTGGCAGCTTTATTGACAGTTTGATGTTTGAGAATATTTTTCTACGGGGGATATATACGTAAAAATTACTTGACGAATATAACGTGAGCGGATTTTTTTTTACATGATGTTTAACTACCCAGTAATCTTATAAGTTGGGAAGTGCGAGAAAAGAAACTGTTGAAGTAAAAGTGGCGGTTGCATTTACCTATTTCAGCAGTAAAAGGGTAGAGCCTAGATGCCAGTCTAGTAGCACGCTTAAATTCATGTAGTCGGGGCGCCAATGAAAAAAAGCTCTTTAGAAAATATATATAGAAAAGGCAGAGGGAAGCCACATCACGTTATGGGAAAGTGACTAAAGTCGCGATGCCTGCTCAGGATCGATTATATTAGAAGAGAACAACAGTAAAACGATGAGACCTAGTAGGCAATACGCTTAAATTCATGCGCTCGAGGTAACGCTGGAATGACGTCATCTGGTGAACGACGTTGCACCTGTTGATCAATCTGGCGCCGAGAGGATGTTCCAGCGTTTCACTAAGACCGTTACAGGGAAGGGCAATGTGCGAGATTTATACGAGGTTATGAAATTCAGTAGCAAGGAAGCAAGAAATAGGAAAGGAGTTCCACAGGCGAGAATGATTAGAATAGAACAGACAGCTGCATCTAGCTAGTTCAACAGTAAAACCGTGAGACCTAATTGCCAATCTAGTACTATGCTTAAATTCATGCAGTCGAGTTACAAAGGAGGAAAGCTCATCAGAAAAATTGCCATGAAAAAAATCTGTAGATAAGGCAGAGTTTAATCAATGTGATTTGAAACAATTATTACTTACTTTTAGCTTAAAATATCCCAGAAAAGTATTTTTTAACACGGGGGTGTTGACAGGTCTATTGACAGATTGATGTTTGGGAATTTTTTCTACGGGTGATATATCCGTAAAAAAATACTTGAGGAATATAACGTGATCGGCTATTTCTATATTTTTTTTAAGTACACACTAATCTTAAGTTTAGGAAATATTCTATGTAATCTAATGATTTATTGAATTTTAGGTATTTGACTTTAAATTTACTATAGTTAGCGTTTTTTTTTTGATAGATTTGTGTATGGACATCCAAATTTACAAAAATCGGTACGTTTAAAGACACACAAAATGTCAAAATTCTTTTAAAAATATTTGGAGTCGCTGTATTGTAGTAAGCCTTTCCATTTATGATTAGTAAATATAGCTTTTATTTAGTAACAACATCGTCCAATCGGTATAAATTAATAGAGGATTTTTAAAAATTAAAACTTTATAAAGGATTCGAAGGAAAATTTTTAAAGTGAAAACAGTTCTTGTAAAAATTAATGTTTTGTAGGTGAAAAAATGACTGGTGGAAATGCCAGGTCAGGGTCGATTAAATTACAAACCCTTTGAATTTTGTCGCGAATCTCGAGATATACAGGGTGAGACAAAAATCGTGCACCATAGGGTTTAATGGATAGGTTCTGTTGAGTTGTTATCGAGGCCACCAGAGCTGTCTCGGATTTTTTTTTTCTGTGGAGCCATTTGAAATCAGTTGTTTGTCAGACGCGTCCAAGAAATATTGAGGAACTTCAAGAAAGAAAGAAATATGAATGCCGTAAAATGACAGAAGAAACCCTCTGACGTGTTAGGGAATCAAGCAGGCATAGAATGGAAATGAGTTTTGAAAAAAAAGGAGGACATTTTGAATCGTGCATATTACAATTAAATAACTCGTAAATAAAATAAATACCCCAGAGAGAAAACCTCAACTTGTATGTAAAAAACATTGTATATATTAACACTTTGCGCATTTTCTTTTAATCCTTACACAAGGCCATCTAGATATATGATGTGAACGAACGTTGTCATCAGGTAATCTCCACCCACCCGCCATAAATACGACAGATGATTTGGAGAATAATAAATACCCCAGTGACGAAACTTGACACGTCTTGTCACTACAGCATCCGGTAAGGGAGTTATGAAAAATACACTGGTGATCTCACAAGATTGTCGCTGGAAAAGGACCGTAACCGAGGAATATGAATTTACTTACACACACATACACATACAGATATATATATATATATATATATATATATATATATATATATATATATATATATATATATATATATATATAAGAAATATAGTCTTAAAGTGTGCTATATTTATGGGATAAAGTGCTCAATATCAGAGATAGAGCGTGTGTAAATATAAAAGTTTCATGCTAGTGCAATCGTCAGACTGTCGCCTCTAAATGTTGACTTCTATGTTCACTTTTATATTTATATATATATATATATATTGTGTTATGCAGGGTGAGTCATAAGGTTTCGCACAATAGAGATTAATTAATTAATTAATCATGTTTCAAGTGTCTATTTTGTTTTGATATTTTCTTATTTTGCAGAAACAAATTTGACGAAGTAAGATGACTGAAAAACTAACAAATGTTTATCAGGTGCGTCCAAGAAATATTGAGGAACTTCAAGAAAGAATGAAATATGATCGCCGTAGGCAGGGACTCAGAGTTAGACTCACTGAGGTCACCAGACCGCACACCCATGGATTTTTCTTTCTGTGGGGCCATTTGAAATCAGTTGTTTATCAGACGCCCACAAGAAATATTGAGGAACTTAAAGAAAGAATGAAATATGAATGCTGTAAAATGACATAAGAAACTCTCCGACGTGTTAGTGAATCATGCAGACACAGAATTGAAATGGGTTTTTTAAAAGGAAAGAGGACATTTTGAATCGTACATATTACAATTAAATAACTAGTAAATAAAATAAATACCCCAGAGATAAAACCTCACCTTGTATATAAAAATCATTGTATATATTAACACTTTGCGTATTTTCTTTTAATCCTTACACAAGACACAATTTTAATAAATTATCCCTAAGGTGCGCAACTTTTGTGTAAAAAGCGCAGAAGATCAAAAATGGGAGCAATATATGGGTTACAGGGAGTGAAAGCAAATGAGAAGACATTAGTCGGAATAGAGGAAAAAATCCCCAAAACAAAGGATACTGATTGACGTTGGATATCAATCTTTGAAGATTGTAATTATTATGGAAGCAAGAAACCGAAAAGAAGTTCTACAGGAGGGAAATGCGAGAAAAGAAACGGTTAGAGCAGAAGTGGCGATTGCATTTAGTTAGTTCAACAGTAAACTGGTGAGACCTAGCTACTAATCCATGTAGTCGGGGCACCAAGGAGAAAAAATCTCATCAGAGCAATTGCCATGAAACATTTGTAGAAAAGAGGGAAGACACGATGAAAGAGTGACTGAAGTTGAGATGTCGGGTCAGGATCGATTACCTGACATATTTTGGAATTTGTCAAGAACCTTAGCAGGAACAAAGGACAAGATGTGGCCACAGTATTCAATACACGGACGAATGGGAGATTTATAAATGTGCAAGAGGGATTCCGACGAGTATAATTATCTTTCATAAGACAGTGCGCCAAAACATCCTATCAGTAAACCTAGCAATTGATTACGTGTTATGCAGTTCTCTCTATTACACATGGTAAACAATCAAGAAATCACTATCATTGGTGTATAAAAATAGCGACATAGGTATATGCGTCATATAGGAAGAAAATGAGTAACTACTGACCTCGGTGTCAGTAGTTACTCATTTTCTTCCTATATGTTCGAGTATGACACTGGACTTATGAATATATTTTTTCCACCAGGTGTATAAATAGCGGTGTCAGGCTAATGACTGCGGTGACTATTGAGTGACTATTGAGTGGAACGATCCAGTCGAATTAGTGTGAATTATTGAGCGTTGATGATTTGGGTTTCGATTTTAGATTTACCAGACGTTAAGCCGAGCCAGGCTACTAACAAGGTATTCTCTGAAATGGTTAATTATCTTTGGTTGACTTTTACTTCTTTGTTCTTGTTAAGTATTTATTTGCGGTTGTAATTAAATACTGTTTTGTTGGACAGTGAAGTCTTGAGCTATACTTAATCATTAACGGCCACCGTGCGTCACAAAAATATGTTTTTAATAAAATTTTTACCAGCCTCTTGGAGTCTAGAGGTCGTAATACAATCCTGGTACAGACTCAACCTATTGTGTCGCACCCTTGATTCCAGAAATGCGCTGTGTCATCCATTTTTCTGGATCAACAGAAGACCTATAATAGAAATTCAATTATCTGCCTCTGATTCATTAATTATACACGACTCGTGTCATTAAAGAATAAGTCTATCCAGAAACGTAAATTGAACAAACTATTCTTACATTATATGTTTAGATAAAATGTCTCGACAGGCTTGTCACAATTTACCACATCTAACACGAGCGGCTGAAGATTTCATTGAAAACCGGTCTGTTAGGCCGGCGGCCAATCCTTTACTGGGCTTACGGTCGCATCACATTGGAACAGCGTTTCCCGTACAATCCTCGAAGTTAAGTAACGTCGAGCCTGGTCAGTACCTAGATGGGTGACCACTGGGGCATACCAAGTGCTGTAAGTTTGGATGTTGTTATGGTGAAACACACCTAGTCTATAGATAATAGACTCTCCCACCTAATATAAGTAGGAGTCAGTGAGGATCGACTGGGAGTCGAATACGAAAGTAGTCAGCTACCACAACTAGATTACTCTGCGTAATACTTATTATAACAAGTTCCTAACGTTTTTGTACATTGAACCTATTTAGGACCGAATTTAGTCCAAATACAGTTTCCACTGCGGAAAGTAACTCTACAACAGATGTGCAGGTGGTATTAAGGGCGTGCGGTTGTATCACATTGAAACATCGGTACTCGTGCAAACACTGAAGTTAAGCAACTTCGATCCTGGTCATTACCTAGATGGTATATATATATATAAATATATATATATATATATATATATATATATATATATATATATATATATATATATATATATAAACTTAAAGAAAAGATATGCAAAAGCAATATTGCATTTTTATTAAAAACGTATTTGTTATTTTAATCATTAGTATTTTCTATGTTAATAATAAAACATTTAATTTTTCCCACAAAATGAATGGTAATATATTGTGCTAAGCTACGCACCCTATCAAAATCAATTGTACTTTGTACTCACTTACATGTTTGAAGTACTTCCCAAAATCTTGTTTCGATCGGACAAGGTATGGCTAACGGAAGTCAAAGAATTTTATTATTATTATTATTATTTGGATTTCACTCCAAGAATAGTAATAAGTCATCAATCGCGCTGTAGATACTTGATCCTCAACACGGCCACGTAGACGCTTTTGACCATTGTTGAAGCGGGAAAATGATTCCCAAGCCAGATATGGCAGTATTACTCCATTTTGGGGTGTGATCTGGCTCTTGTAGATAAAGCATGGCAGAAGGACCCAGGCACATTTTTAAGCGGTACAGGGAACCGACAGCATCTTTTGTGATGGATCCTATAAACAAATTCCTCTTGAGGTCTGGGTTGAACTTGAGTCCCAATCGATGTCCAAGGCAAGGAGCCTAATTGAGAGTAAAACCGTTTACGATGACATGAGAGAGAACCGACCATTTTTACGAGAAGATGCATCCTTGCCTTACGCCCCTTTCTATTTTTGTATATTCACTGAACTCGTTCTCTATGCGCATGCATGCTGTTTGCTGCCAGTATAGGTTCTTGATTATTCTGATATCTTTCCCGAATATATCTAGGTTGGTGAGCAGTTCCAGCAGATCCTTTTGGCGTACTTTGTCGAAATCCCTTGCGTAGTCTATGAAACATGGGTAATCGCAGTAGACTTAGTAATTCAATAAAATCATTCGACTCCATGTCGGTGGAAAACGCTTGAACAAGATGGCGAAGTGTGTTGCTCTTCTGGCGATTAACATAAGCCATGCTAATGGAAGGCAAAAATGTTCTTTAAGATGAGTCTTTCGATGTTTTCAGTCTATACAGAAACTTAGATGTTTCTAAGATTTAACGATGGTCTTATGACACTGTTTGAGAAATCCTTACTGTAGTGTTTGAAAGAAAGAAAGAAAGAAAGAATGAAAAAAGAAACAAAGAAACAAAGAAAGAAAGTAGAAAAGCAAGAAAGACAGCAATAAATAAACCAAAAAAGCAAGCAAGAACGAAAGAAGGAAAGGAAGAAGAGAAGCAGGATAGAAAAAAAGCAAGAAAGCGTGTAACAAAAAGGGAAAAAAAAGAAATAAAAGACGCAAGCAAGCAAAAAAGAAAGGAAGAAAGAAAGTAAGAAAGAAAGCAAGGATAAAAGAAAGAAAGCAAGAAAGAAACAAAGAATGAAAGAAAGAATGCAAGAATCAAAGAACGAAAGAAAGAAAGAACAAAAGTAAGTAAGTAAGAACGAAAGGGCACAAGAAAGAAAGAAAGAAAGAAAGAAAAGAAAGGGCGCAAGAAAGAAAGCAAGGATGAAAGAAAGCAAGGAAAAAGATAGAAAGAATGAAAGAAAGAAAGGACAAGAGAAAGAAAGAAAGTAAGAAAGGAAGGAAGGAAGGACGCAAACAAGCAAGAAAGAAAGCAAGGATGAAAGAAAGCAAGTAAGAAAGAAACAAAGAATGAAAGAAAGAAAAAATATAGAAGAAAGAAAGCAAGAAAGAAAGACCGAAAGAAATAAGAAAAGTAAGAAAGAATCAAAGAATGAAAGAAAGAAACAAAGAAAGAAAGCAACCAAGTGAGAAAGAAAGCAGGAAGGGATTTAAGAGAGGAAAAAAAGAAAGCAAACAAGAAAGAAAACAAGCAAGAAAGAAAGCAAGAAGGAAATAAAGAAAGAAAGAAAAAGAAAGATAGCAAGAAAGAAAACAAGCAAGAAGGAAAGAATGAGAACAAGAAAGAGGGAAAGAAAAAAGAAATAAAGCAAGCGAGAAAGAAACAAAGAATGAATGAATGAAAGAAAGAAAACAAAAAAGAAAGGAAGGAAGAAAGAAAGAGAGAAAGAGAGAAAGAAAGAAATAAAGGAAGGAAGGACACAAGTAAGTAAGAAAGAATGAAAGCAAAAAAAGCATGAACGAAAGAAAGAAAGCAAATAAGCGAGAGAAAAAGAAAGCAAAGACAGAAAGAAAGAAAAAAAGAAAGAAAGAAGTGTGTGGAAACACTAAAAGAAAGAAAGAAAGAAAGAAAGAAAGAAAAAAGAAAGAAAAACAAAAAAGAAAGAAATTTTGAGGAATACTAAAAGAAAGAAAGAAAGAAAGAAAGAAAGAAAGTTAGGGAAGTACTAAGAAACATGGGAAAATAGTTAGGGAATAGAAAGAAAGAAAGAAAGAAAGAAAGAAAGAAAGAATGAAAAAAGAAAGAAAGAAAGAAAGTAAGGAAGAAAGAAAGGGAAAAAAGAATGAAAAAAAGAAAAACAGAAAGAAAGCGGCAAAACAAGAATGAAAGCAAGAATGCAAGAGAACAGGAAAGAAAGAAAGAAAGAGAAAAAGAGAGAAAGAAAGAAATAAAGAAAGAGAGAAAACACGCAGACAATCCTTTCATACCTTTTTCTTGTTCTCTATATCTTATTTTTTTTTCTCTGCCTGTCTTTTTCCTGTTTCGCATTTTTTAAATACGCCCAGTTAGTTACGAATGATGGCGTCCGTAGGATCGCCCGGGTACAAAACAGTAAAGGAATGATATTTGTCGCCCAGAGACGCCAAAACCATGAAATCGTTTGACAGCCGAACCAGCTAATGCAATCAACTAATATTACATCCATCTTTGTTGCCTGGCTCCTTTCACTTCTGTATTTAATTTCTCTTTTCAGCTTCCCACCCACACTCTCATATATATATATATATATATATATATATATATATATATATATATATATATATATATATACACATATCATTTGTTTACTTATCCTATGATCTTGTTGACTATAGTCTCAGTAATTTCTTTTTAAAACCGAAAACTCTGCTCCAGTCAAACAACAATACCGTTTTTTTTTACTCCCTGAATCTCCACCGACACAAAAAGGTCGAGCTTGATATTATATATATATATATATATATATATATATATATATATATATATATATATATATATATATATATATATATAATTGTGTATTTCGGCAGCAATCCCTGTTTTATACAAGTTTTATTAAAAACGAATGACAAGGTACGGCGATTAACTTTTTTATTCAGTTTTTCTCGGGTTCGGATGAGTATTTTCTTTTCTGGAATGTTCCATATATCCGGGCGGTTTCGACTATTCTATTTGTCATTATTATGGATGATTTATTTTAAAATTTTTAACTGAATGTGTAGATTTTTATATAAGTTTCTAGAGTGATCATGATAAATTTTTTATTGTCAGTTGTTTTTAATGAAACTTGTATAAAAGAGGGATTGCTGCCCAAATACACAATTATATATACATATATATATATATATATATATATATATATATATATATATATATATATATATATATATATATATACGAGGGTCATTCAATAAATAAGGTGAATTTTTCGGTATAAGGACTTCTAATACAGATAGAAGCTTACTCTTTTTTTTTGTTTTACTTCTTTTTCACAAGGATTTAATTTCTTTTGCAGATTAAAAAAAAACTTTGAGAGTTCTGGCGATTAACAAAGGGTGAAGGGTGCAAACCAGTTGAAATTCACAGGGGAATGTCAACTGTGTATGGTGCCACATGTTTCAGCCAAAAAATGTCTACAAGTGGGCTAAATTGTTTAAAGAAGGACGGAGCAGTGTTGAGGATGAAGACAGGCCTGGGAGGCCTACAGAAGTGAGGTCTCCTGAGGTGATCGAATCAGTCAATGAGCTCATTCAGTCTGACAGAAGGGTGACAGTGGAGGACATTGCAAGGACTTTGAGCTTATCTGTTGGGACAAACGCAGGGATCATCAGTCAGAAGGAGTCATCTTGCATCATGACAACGCAAGGCCTCACACAGCAGCATAAACGGTGCAGACCATCAACGAGGTGGGCTGGGAACTGCTCTCTCATCCCCCTTACAGCCCAGACCTTGCCCCTTCAGACTTTCATCAGTTTGGTCCCTTGAAAGCGTTCACGAGATGCACGAAGTTTAAAAGTGACGATGAAGTCAAAAGTGTTGTGAGCGACTGGCTGAGACATCACTCCAAAGATTTTTACGCTGAGGGAATATGGAAGCTTGTGCATAGATGGGAAATGTGTGACAGTGCTGGGAGACTACGTTGAAAAAAAAAAGTAAGCTTTTATCTGTATTAGAAGTCCTTATACCGAAAAATTCACCTTATTTATTGAATGACCCTCGTATATATATATATATATATATATATATATATATATATATATATAGATAGATAGATAGATAGATAGATAGATAGATAGTTAAACCTAGAGAGCCAGAAAAACCTACCAAGGTTTAACCTAAGCGGATCCTTGGTAGGTTTGTCTGGCTCTCTAGGTTTAACTAGGTTCGCTCTACTTACTGTATTGAGCACTTTATTTAGTTAGTTGCGTACTCGTATCGTTTTTTTTTCTTTGGGCTTTGGACTTGTATGCTGAACGACTGTTTTCGACAGGCGTTCATATTCTTGGCTCTTTCTTTTTTTTTATACCTTTTTTCCGAAAAGAGTGTAGTTACTTATACTTATAAGATTACTACTACTATATATATATATATATATATATATATATATATGTATATATATATATATATATGTGTGTGTGTGTGTGTGTGTGTGTGTGTGTGTGTGTGTGTGAATGTTTGTTTGTGTGTGTATGTGTACAAATGTGTTTACTAATTCTTCGTAGTGAGACAGTGTATGTATTGAAGGGGAATATACACACACATATATACACGCATGCTGACAGGAACACACGAAAATGAAAATGGACCTAAGAACACACAGGGGTCACTAAAACATTAAAAGATAAGATACCAACAACTAATTCATCACTTCTCAAACCAACCATAATTGTTTTATGACCCTTCGCTCAGAACTCTTCACTGCCATTTCAAGAAAGACACTCGGATTACTAACACAAAAACAGAGAATGTCTCATATCGAGAATATTTAATATTGAAAAACATAAAGGAAAAAAATTAATTATTTTTAATAATATGTGGAAATCTCCACCCTTTACCTGAAGACGGTCGCGAGACCAGAAACACGTGTTGTAAAATTATGAAAAATAAAGCATAATATTTTTTTAAAAACCCACATTACAACCAAAAAAGTTTGCGGTACCTCTCTTCTTTTTAATATACACACTTTTCTCTCGTTGGGACCATTATAACCTCTTCATTTTATATATATATATATATATATATATATATATATATATATATATATATATTAAGTTCTATTAAGCAACATTTCTTAGAAAAACATAGCCATGTAGATAATATTAGACAGATATTAGTTGATAACTCAATAATACTCACGCATACACACAGTAAAAAGAACCTTCAGATACATTAAAACAAAGCAACCCACACCCACAAAATTACATGTCAAACTAGTCACAATACATTACATTGTATCTAGACATTGATTCTCTTGTTATATTTCGGTCTATCGCGTGGTATGACGTCACATAACTGCATCTTGAACTTACGATCTGCCTCTACTATTCTGCGACCGTTATCGTCGCATAGCAATCGTCTATGTCAAAATAACAAAATATCATCTTTGTGGGTATCTTTGATTCATGCCTGCATAACCACACTGAGGATAGCTCAGGTGAGCCGAAAGCTTACGACCAACTTTATAAAAAAATATCCAAATGTTGGACAATTTTTGTCTCTATTTTCACCAGAAATTAAAGCAAACATTTGAACATTAAAACGGCTCATGATCAAACATATTAGACATTCATTGTCTGTTATATTTAACAATATATGTTTAAATATATATATATATATATATATATATATATATATATATATATATATATATATATATATATATATATTATAAATTAATAGATTTAAAATATGGTTTTATCGCTACACAGTGATGACCATGTTTCAGAAATGGAAGCTAAAGCCCCTGAATTTAATTTTGTTATTAAACCAAAGACATTAGTTCCATTTCCTCATCAAGCGAATTTTGGAGTAACTTACTTTTTAAAAATTACGGTTGTTAACGGCACAGGAAAGATTCATAGTTTGAGGGTTTCCAAGGTTACCGATAAATCCATTCATCTAGACAAGGGGTGGTAGAGCACTATTGTGTAAAAATAAAAATATCTATAAGAACACCGGATTTTATATCTTACTGTTCTTTCCTTTTTATTTATATATACATATATATATATATATATACACTTCAAACGGCCATGTAGAAGATGAAAAATCACACTGATGCGCAGTGGGCGTTCAAGTTGAAACATCACTGATGGTGAAGAGTATTCTGTAAACACAAAAATAAATGGTAATCTGGAGGTGTAATACGGCTGGAGGCGAAATACAGCAGCATGTAAATATGCCTGGTTGTGTAATACAACAGGATGTGTAATACAGCTGGTGGTGTAATACGGCTGAATGTGTAATACGACTGGAAGTGTAATATGATGGCCGACACAGTAGGGACAATGCAGGAAGGCCTGGACAGTATAGTAAAGTGGGAAGAAAAGGGATACTGAGAGTGAAAGAAACAGCGAGGACAATAGGAGAAAAGGATTCTAGGAGACAAAAGATGGCGATTTACCTTCGATTAAAAGATCGTAGTTGGCTGAAAAGCAGGAAGCCGGAAGAGAGTTCCACAAGGCGAGAAATGTGAGAGAAGAAACAATTATCCTAAAATTTATACTATCTTTCATCCGATACAAGTCTCCAGAGCCACTCAAGCTAGAGCGTTACTGAATGAGGTTGTCGTATTAGCGTAAAAGGAAGAAGTAAGAAGTGCATTTTATGAGGATACTAGCCGAACTACCCGCCACATTTTTTTGTAAGAAAATAATGATTGATTTTAAATCATTGTTATAATTTGTGGAGAAAAAGGACACATTTCAATATTACTCAATGATTTTGCCGATGTGACCTCCATCTTCTGGATTTCTCCTCTATTTTGGATAGGAATCAATCCCTTGTTTAAATTTACAGATCACGACAGCTATTAGGGAGATGTGACTAAATATGCTTTAACGTTTCAAATCATTTTTATTCATTATTATTATTGTTTAAGTAATGAGAATTATAACAAAGCACAAATAGTTATATTTTGTGAAAAAATTAATTTTCGACAATATACACATTTTTTACGTATTTATGGTTATTTTTTTAATAACTTTTATCAAAAAACGACATTCTTCTACATGTAGTTATGGATAATATTATTCATTAATTACTAATTTTTTAATTTCTGAGTTTTTTCTGAATAGGTTTCGATAACTTTAACACGTTGTTTGATTGTCAATTTTTCCATAGTTGAAATTGACAAACACTTAATTTAAAAAAAATCATTTAGACGCTTAAACTTAATTCACATTTAAAATCTTTCCAAGTTATTGGAACCCCCAATACATGCAGTTATGGATAATATTATACATTAATTACTATTTTTTTAATTAATAACTATTTGTGCTCAGTTGTAGACATTAATAGCTATCTGCTGATGTGTTAATATTTTGGAATAATGCAATAATAAAAATTTTAATTTCATCTCTCTGATAGATGTTGCGATCTGTTAGCCTGTCTTTTTTTCCTGAATTGGCAACAAAAACAGACTAATAAATATTTACAGATCGTGACAGCTATTAGGGCGACGTGATTAAATATACTTTCACGTTTTAAATAGTTTTTATTCATTATTATTATTGTTTAGGTCATAAGAATTATCACGTAGCACAAATAGTTATATTGTGGAAAAAGGAATTTTTAACAATATACGCATTTTTAGCATTGTTAGCATAGAACTTTGCAGCTAGCCATTTATTTAAACTATAAAAATAATGAGACCTTGCCGCCAATCTAGTACTACGTTTAAATTCAAAAAGTCTACGTAGCATGGGCAAGTGGCTGAGTGGTTAGAACATTTGCATTCTGAGACCCGGGTTCGAATCTCAGCCGAGGCGATTTGTCAGGAAGGAGACTTCCTGATGTTATCGGACTGGAGGGTGTGATTTATGTTTTTTTTTAAAACTTTTAGCAAAAACAAAATTCATGTACATGTAGTTAAAATTAATTTCATCTCTCTCATAGATGTCGCGATCTGTTAAATTTAATTTAAATCAAGGGGGGAAATCAGTGTGTGTGTGTGTGTGTGTGTGTGTGTGTGTGTGTGTGTGTGTGTGTGTGTGTGTGTGTGTGTGTGTGTGTGTGTGTGTGTGTGTGTGTGTGTGTGTGTGTGCCCTTCGATATGTATTTGATGCAACGCTTTATTGAATGAATTGATGAGAAGATTTCAACATTGATATAAGAGTTGAATTGTGGGCACCTAGGGGTGGTGTAATGGTTAGCAAGCTGGTCTCGCTAGTACGATTACGACTGAGTAGCGAGTTCGATCTTCAGTGGGTGAGCATGTACTTTCAGCCTTGTGCCGCATCTAAGCTCCGCTTGGAATATCGCTATAACAGTTGAATTGTCACAACAAATACGTATTGTAAGGTACTACCCACTGATCGGTAATTTCTTGCTCAACTTGACGTTCATATTGTCTCATTTTGATTTTTCTGCCACATCTTATCTAGTCCTTTTGTTTTATATTTAGAGATTCTTCAGAAAAAAAAAAAGAAAGAAAAAGAATCTGCAACGTTATCAGTCCTGATCTGGCATCTCGGCTTCAATCACTTTCGCCACCAACGTAAGGTTAAATAGCAAGGGCAGACTAGGGTGCATTCGGCATACTTGCTGTATGACGTCCAAAGCTGCAAATGGGCTTGAGCAGATGGGAAGGCAAGAGAACCAACGGCCCTGTAGAAGATGAAAAATCACACTGATGCAGAGTGGGCGTTCAAGTTGAAACATCACTGATGGTGAAGAGTATTCTGTAAACACAAAAATAAATGGTAATCTGGAGGTGTAATACAGCTGGAGGCGAAATACAGCAGCATGTATGCCTGGATGTGTAATACGATTAGATGTGTAATACGGCTGGAGGTGAAATACAACAGGATGTGTAATACAGCTTGTGGTGTAATACGGTTGAATGTGTAATACGACTGGAAGTGTAATATAACTAAATTTTTAATATGGCTGGAGGTGTAATACGGTTAAAGATGTAATATGACTGTCGGTGTAAAATAGCCAGAAGTGTAATACGACTGGAAGTGCAATATGACAAGAGGTGTAATACGGCTAGTTGTGTAATACGACTGAATGTGTAATGTGGCTGGAGGTGTAATACGGCTAAAAGTGTAATTTGGCTGGAGGTGTAATATAGCAGGAAGAGTAATACGACTGTATGTGTAATACGACTGGAAGTGTAATGTGGCTGGAGGTTTAATACAGCTGGTGGTGTAATACATCATAGGGAATCCGTTAAGTGAAATGAAAAACTTTTGTATGAAAATGTATTTTTCTTCTATCAACTGCTTTGCTTGGTACGAATATGACATTCATTTCTTTTGAAAGAAAAACATACTAAAATAGTTTTAAATGAATGTTCAATTTACAACATAATTATAATGCCAAACTAAAGCATGATTATGTCTTATATTTGATCACCACTATTTAGTTTGATGTATAAATTGAACGTAAAAGTGGTGCCTGATTTGGTGTTCATTCTTGTATTAAGAGATTATTGTTGTTTTAAGAGAAGAATAAATGGTAACAGTTGAAGGCATATAAGGTTGAATGGAATGATTCTAAATTTACAACTTAAGAATATTGCCAAACTGGTCCCTGATTTTGTGTCCGTTTTGCATTAAGAGAATTCTGTTGAGATCAGAATAAATGGTAAAATCAGATAGCATACGAGATTGAACGGAATGTTTCTAAAGAGGGGGTTCACTTTACAACATAAGAATAATGCCAAATTAGTCCCTGATTTGGTGTCCGTTTTGCATTAAGAGAATTCTGTTGTAACTGGTAAAATCAGATAGCATACGAGATTGAACGGAATGTTTCTAAAGAGGGGGTTCACTTCATAACATAAGAATAATGCCAAATTGGTCTCTGATTTTGTGTCCGTTTTGTATTATGAGAATTCTGTTAAGATCAGAATAAATGCTAACAGTAGTTGAGATATGAAGTTGAGTGGCATGTTTCTAAAAAGGGGGTTCAATCTACTAGTCTGGGTAAACTCGATTTAAATGAAATGAAAATTTCATACCATCACGCCATCCTGCTGTTTCGCTAATGTTTTTTTTTTTTTTACCATTCTTGAAATTCTTCTTGAGCTGTTCGTAGTTATTTATAAGTTCACAGAAAAACGGATATACGCATTTGGCGATGTGTTGTTTCGTCCAAGTTCGTCACCAATTATTACGCGAAGCACTCGGTGAAGAATATGATGTTGACAGTCAAGGAATTGCAGTTCTGCCCGTTGCGTTTCAGCAAATAGTATTTTTAACTGAATGAAAATCCCATTTGTACTTCCAGTTCTCACATTCGTTGTGTCCGTAACAATCATCTTTAATCTCATCCATAAATTGCATCCATCCAGTGCAGATGTTATTCCTTTGACAACAGTATCCGCTTTTCCATTTGGTAGGAAATAAGCGCGACGCTCAGACCCGGATTCATACTGGGATGGACGAAGACGCATTCCAAAAGCTAGGCAGAGCATTACGAGATCACAAAGAAAAACGTACTGAGTTGCTATTTGACATCTATCCCATCTTTTACGGCAGCGAATGTTGGACAGTCTCCACAAAGATGAAGAAGAGCCAAAATAACTGCTAAAATTAGATAGCATACGAGGTTGGACGGAATGTTTCTAAAGAGGGGGAAGAGAAGAAGTCGAGAGTGCCGCCATTGAATATTACCCAAATATTAATCTACGCCCAGGCTTTTCCCCTATTTCACCTTTCTTAACAGAATTTCTACTCTCCCAAGCAAACATACACAACAGTATCGTGAAATTAAAAAAAAATAGTTGAATCCGTCAACACAGCAATAATAACAATATCTCCACACGTGACAGTAGTTGACGTAATTTAAGTTAACAGTATGAAAATAGCGTTCTCTAAATTCTTCAAGTTGCTAAGGACATTTTGTTTTGTTATTATTAGTTACTTCGTTTCATAAATTTATTTCGTTTTGCCTTGAGAAAGTCCACATTGGAAGAAACGCGTCGGCAACTATTACAATTTTCCTGTTGTCTTTTACACACACACACACACACACACACACACACACACATATATATATATATATATATATATATATATAATGTATGAAAAATTTCTCAGAGTTGACCTGTACAAAAAGACAATATTTATAAATGTAAAAGACAATAGGAAAACTGTAATAGTTGCCGACGCGTTTCGTGCCATGTGGACATTTTCAAAGCAAAAACGAAATGAATTTATTAAAACAATGTAACTATTTGCAACAAAACAAAATGTCCTTAGCAACTGGAAGAATTTAGGAAACGCCATTGTATTCATATTATCAACTGAGAATTACGTCAAGTACTGTCTGTCACGTTAGTGCATTTTGTCTTGTAAATAGTTACTTTGTTTTAATAAATTCATTTCGTTTTTGCCTTGAAAAAGTCGCAATAGGACGAAACGCGTCGACTAATATTAAGATAAATAGTCATTAAATTTATATATATCAGGTGTAAACATAATAGTGCTCGATGTGGTTAGACAGAGCAAAGATATATATTAATTAGTACATATATGTGTACCTACGTTTTGGTGTGCGACTTAAGTTTCACTCAATTACAGCTCGTCGGTCACAAAGTCTATGTTGCAACACCAAAACATAGTTACAAGTATATGTACTAATTAATATATATATATATATATATATATATATATATATATATATATATATATATATATATATATATATAGAGAGAGAGAGAGAGAGAGAGAGAGAGAGAGAATGAGAGATTGAGCGAGAGAGAGACTGGGTGCGATGGGTAAATTGTCGCCATTTAATGTTTCTAATTTCGCGCATGCGCGTTGTTTGTTTTTTAATTTTTTCGACGGCACAGTATAGTAGGGTCAGTTGGGTACCGTCAATGAGAAAAAGACCACCATGATGCAATTCGCTCCGCCAGAAATTTGGAAACGGCATTCGCGGCGGGTACTCCAATACGAACATTGCAGAGTGATTGGGTGTCACTCTGAGGGCCGTACACATGATTCGGAAAGAGCTAATTCACATGACATATGACGTATTCAGCGGAGGAGGGGCGTATTCAACAAAAAATCGAAAATTGCTTTTTTCCACTGCTAATTATTCATTATATCATATCCAAGTATTTTACAAAAAATTAAAGCCGATTACACAATATTTCAAGCTCAATTTCGGTTTATAGTTCGTAACCCTGCAATGAGATGGGGTAACATAAACCGTAGATTTGTCTGCAGAATATCATTACATTATTGTTACATAATTATAGTGAAATCATTATGGTTTTCTTTTATCAAAAGCATTTTATTTTTGGTCGTATATTAATTTAAAATATTCCTTTTTACAGGATTTATTTTTGAAACGGAATAAGATCATTCTAAATTTCAGAGTTTTGCTATTGTCCATCAAAATGACTGGAAGAAAGCAATCTAAAAACAACAATGGAAAAGAGAGGTAACAAAGCATAAACGAAATAGTTCCAGTTTGTTTAACTTAGGAAACTTAGTATTGCAGCCAAAGTATTCTAAAATGCTGCCAATAACAAAGGAGAAAATGAAAAATACCTAACAACAAATTAAATATAGCATCAAAATATATATTATTTTTATTTATGTAATTAAACACATAATTGTCAACAATAAAACTTGATATTTCCTGTAATAAATTTTTAATAAACATTATTATTGTTATTATTTTACTTAAGTGTAAGGTAGACCTACATTTACAATTCCTTACGGCTAACCATGAATAGAAATGTTGAACAAAACTGCCTAAAACCTTTAAGCGCGTATTGCCGCATAATTATCAAATGTTTAATACGCCCCCCTCTTCCGCCGAATGCGTCATATTACTGTAAGAGATTTGAGTTTTGGGCGAGTTGTTTGTCACGACTAGTGTTGGAGAGGGTTTGTGGAAGACTTTCTATGGAAACGGTATTCTTTGAGTATGCATAAATTCCTGTTTAATCCTAGAATGTGTGAATTTATTTTAAAATATTTCTTCATCCTTCCATTTGGTCAAAAGACCTAATAATATACAATATTAGTTTTGTTTTTATCTCTCAAATTACTTTCACCCACCTATTATATCTATCTATCTATCTATCTATCTATCTATCTATCTATCTATCTATCTATCTATCTATCTATCTTAGTCTGTTCATATCTATCTATCTATCTATCTTAGTCTGTTCATATCTATCTATCTATCTATCTATCTATCTATCCATCTTCTTCTCATATCTATCTATCTATCTATCTATCTATCTATCTATCTATCTATCTATCTATCTATCTATCTTAGTCTGTTCATATCTATCTATCTATCTATCTTAGTCTGTTCATATCTATCCATCTATCTATCTATCTATATATCTATCTATAATGCTGAGAAAAATGTGATGATAATAGTTCAAGTAAAGAAGCAAATGAGAAAAGCAAAGAATGTAATGAAAGCAATGTCATTGAGAAATCTGACAACGACTTTTAAAAGCCCAGAATAGTAACTTACGTTTACATACTAACAAAATCCGCGATAAGCTATTGACATAAATATTTCATGTCGGACGGGAAG
>OZ038514.1:35456996-35466996 GCA_964036315.1 Acanthosepion esculentum
AGCATCTGTGAATGTGGTGTGAACTAATTTTAATGTGAGAAAATACACTTCTACCAACAGTGTCCACTTATTTTGGGTTAATCTTGTTCACAATTCATCAAATTAGCAGTTTCTGTTTTAACGAGATGTAGACATTTTTATTTTAATTTAAAAAAAAAAAAAGTTTCTTATCGCTTGACGACAGGTGTCAGAAAATGGCGTTAATTAATGACGGGAAAAGTGAAAATTCGTAATTTTGACGTAAACTAAATTAATATTGTTTTAATTTAAATTGTTTTAATTAACTAAATATTCTTTTATGATAAAGTTCAACCTTCTTTAAAATAACACAAACATTAACATATGCAATTTAAATTTAAATTCTTTTAATTTAATTTTAAAATTAGTTGTTTCAGTGATTTGTAAAAAATGTCCTTTAATAAAATTTAACATGCTTAATAATATAAAATATTATCAAGAATCTTTTTACATAATAAAAAAAACAAATTTGAACATTTAAAATTAACTCTTAAGGCATTAAACCGGATGAAACGTACCTTTAAATCACAAAAAATTGACTTTGCCAGTTGCTCCTTTTCGCTCCACGTATGAACTGGTTAAAAACTTTCTGGGTAATGGTCACATGGCTGAATTTGGGTCTTAAGAAGGGGTTAAGAACAGTCCGTGGGTTAACAGTTTCTAAAAGTCAGTAAAAAAAAAGAACATTTGATGTGATACTAAAATCGTCAAACGGTCTCTATATATTCTTTAGAACCGAATAATACATATTTTTATTTAAATCTTTCGGACTATAAGTCCTTTGAATAAGCAAGCCTTTCAGACGCTCGCAATAAAAAACATCATCACTTCAGGGGGGAGTGTTTGCTGGCTTAATACGAGTGGAAAGCAAGCAAAAGAATTTCTGCGTTTCGGTGGCTTTTTTCTCTGTGAGCCCCCACCCCACTTTATTATTCTGTCTCTATTTTTTATGCACCCAGCTTAGACAGAATAATAAAACAGGGGAGGTTAAAGGCTAAACCCACTGCCTTTTCTAACGTAAGAAAAATAATTTGAGAAAGGAACTTCAGTTGTCTTTTCCTGATTCTGAGTATGTATTCTTTCTGTTACCATTTTCTTTAAGACTTCCTTGCTGTTTATTCTCATTTTTTTCATGGAATTCTCAGTATCCTCCTGTAGAACCACATTTCCGCTGATTCAATTTTTTCCCTCATCTTTGGGGAAATTGTCCAACATTCACTGCCATATGAGAGGATGGATACCACATAGCAATACCAGCACTCTTTTTTGGTTTCTAACGAAATATTTGCCTTCTTCAGTGCCTTGCGTAGCTTTTGAAATGCCTCTTTCGCTAGTCCGATGAGTGAGGAGTAAGAAACGGTCTTCAGGGAGACAGGCGATGGCGACTGACGTTGCATTTAAATGTTTGAAGATAGTAAACAGCGGGGGAGCAAGAAACCGTAAGAGAGTTCCACACGTGAGAAGTGCGAGAAAAGACACCGTCAGAATAGAACTTACGGCGACATATCACTAGTTCAACAGTAAAATGACGAAACCTAATTGCCAATCTAGTAGAACGCTTAAATTCATGCAGTCGAGGAAACGCTTCCGGTCAAGTGTCTCAGTCCACTCCAGTCCGCGTGGGAGGAGATTCTGGCTAAGTGATTCCGTCCATTTCGAGCCGCGAGGAATGAGCTTCTGGCCATGTGTCTCTGTTTCCTTCGAGTCGCGAGAGAGGTTCTTTTGGCAATTGTTTTAGTCCCCTTCGACCCGTGAGAAAGGCGCTTCTGGCCAAGTGTCTCAGTCTAATTCGAGCGTGGATGTATCTGCTTCTGGCCAAGTATCTAAGTCCTCTACAAGCCGTGTGGGAGGCGCTTCTGGCCAATTGATTCAGTTCACTTCGAGCCGCGAATGTGTATCTTCTGACCATGTGTCTCAATTAACTTCGAGCCGCGAAAGAGGCGCTTCTGGTCAAGTGTCTCAGTTCCCTTCGAGCCGCGCGGAAAGCTCTTCTGGCCAAACTGACTTAGTCCTCTTCGAGCCGGTGGAGAGGTGCTTTTGGTCAATTGTCTCAGTCATCTTCGAGCTAGAAGAAAGGAGGTTCTAGCTCCCCTTCGAGTCGCGAGAGAAGCGCTTCTAGCCAAGTGTCTCTGTCCCGTTCGACCCGCGCGGGAGGCTCTTCTGGCCAAGTCTCAGTCGCCTTGGAACCGCGCTGGTGTCTCTTCTGGCCAAGTGACTTAGTCCTTTTTCGAGCAGCAGGAGTGGTACTTTTATCTCAGTCCCCTTCGATCTGCGAGAGAGGAGATTCAGGCCAAGTGTCTGTTCTCTTCGAGCCTGGATTCGAACCGCGCTGGATTCTCTTCTGGCCAAGGGACTTATTCCCCTTAGAGCCGAGGGAGAGGTGTTTTTGGCCATGAGGCTCTGTTCACTTCGAGTCGTGAGCGAGGCGCTTCTGGTCAGGTGTCTCAGTTCCCTCGAGCCTGGATTGAGGCGCTTCTGGCTAAGTATCTCAGCCCCTCTCGAGCCGCGAGAGAAGCGCTTCTGGTCATGTCTCTCAGTCGTCTACGAGCCGCTCGGGTGGTGCTTTATGGCCCAGTGATTCAGTTCACTTCGAGGAGCGAATGTGGTCAGCTACTGGCTGTGTCTGTTCCCTTCGAGCCGCGAGAGAAGCGCTTCTAGGCAAGTTACTCTGTCCCGTTCGAACCACGCGGGAGGCACTTCTGGCGAAATTTCAGTCGCTTTCGAGCCGCGCTGGATTCTCTTCTGGCCAAGTGACAATCATTTTTCGAGCGGCAGGAGAGTTAATTTTGGACAATTATCTAAGTCCCCTTCGATCTGCGAGAAAAGAGCTTCTGGCCGTGTCTCTCAGTCCTCTACGAGCCGCTCGGGTGGTGCTTATGGCCAAGTGATTCAGTTCAGTTCGAGCCGCGAATGTGGAGCTTCTGGCCATGTGTCTCTGTTACATTCGAGTTGCGAGAGAAGCGCTTCTGGCTAAGTGTTTCTGTCCCGTTTGACCCGCGCGGGAGGCGCTTTTGGCCAAGTAACTCAGTACCCTTCGAGTTTGTCCGTCGCGCAGAGATATCTACAAAAAACAAATTCACACCTCGTCAGATTCTCTTTGATTCACAGCCTTCTCTTGCCCCCGCTAACCAGCGGAGAGTAAGGGAATACCGAGAGATGATGATCCCAGTGTTCGGATGCGAGCTGATGCCGACGACGATTTACGCATCATATTCTCAGAAAGTTGCTAGTATGTTTATTACTTCAGTTTTAAAGGGAGGCCTTACAATCTTGCTTGAGAGAATTTGCTACGTTCCTTTCCCACGTTAAGAAAAAAAAAATTCTACTCGTTGCACACCGAACGTATCTAGTTACAAAGCTTTACACTTTATAATTGTCTTCTAAGTGGTCAGATTATCCGGCTAAAACAGATTTTTCCGATACACAAATGGAAGTAGTGGAGAGTAATAATCTCAAATTCAGTATACATTCATCTCTCACGGATTCCAAAGTCTTTATAAATGTATGTAGAGTCCATTTAGTTACGCTATCGTTCATCCATAATACAAGGGCCAAAGACAACTCAAATGATAACGGTAATAAAAAAAGGAGTCGACCGTATTTTTGATCATGGAGTCAATGCGAACAATCCTTTCTTTAGCCGCAACGTATGTACTTCACCAGGGCTACATACAGTTTTGAATTCAGTGATTTCCTTCTCCTAGACCAGTTGCCACACAAGGCTATAGAACACAGTCTGACCTGCTATTCATAGTATGTAATTTGCCAAAGGTACCGAAAGATTTGGATTCAGAGGCTTCCTTCTCCTCGACCAGTTGCCACCCAAGACTATCTGTCCTGCTATTTTACCCATAGCTGTGGAGGAGGCTAAAGAGTTGGGTTCATACCTTTTCCAACGGTTTTAACACATAAAAGAATTCAATGCTCTGACTCTTAATATAACTATCCTTTTTGTCTCCATTTTCCTTAAAACTTCCTCGTTACTCACATGTCCTGTAAATGGCATTCTAAGTATCCTTTCGTAGAACCACCATTCTGTTGCCTCGTATCTTTTCTTCATTTGTGATGAGATTGTTCAGCATTTACCGCCATATTGGGAGACATATATTACATAATATTTATGTATTATTTTCATTCTTTCCAATGCAATTCTCAATGAATATCCTTTCCCGTTATATTGGCGTGTGCGCGTAACATGCTATCCGTGCCTATCCAGTAAAGTGTCCATTGTTAAAAAAGGGACGACGACTTGTAAGAGTATCTATTCTTCTGCTTCTATGAGCATTGCCTCTTCAGGATGTGGGATCGATCAGCGCTTTCCAAAATATTCTATACTTTGCAGTTCTAAGTTGTGTTTTTCTTCTTTCTATTCTGCCCATTCCCTTTGTTCTGCGATCCATTGATACAAGTTCGTTAGTCAAGTTACTTAATGTTTCTCTCTGCCCTTCTTGCCTTCTTGATTTCAATTTGTCTTGTGACGACACACACAGGACAGATCCTTTTCTTCATTCTTTCGCCTCGAAATTATGCCTTTCTTACTACTTTCTACCCGCTCTCTCTTACTTTTTCTTTCTTTCTTTTAGTGTTTCCACTCACATTCTTTCTTTCTTTCTTTCTTTCTTTCTTTCTTTCTTTCTTTCTTTCTATTCTCTCACTATTTTCCCATCTTTCATAGTACTCCTCAAACTTTCTTTCTTTCTTTATTTCTTTTAGTGTTTCCACTCACATTCTTTCTTTCTTTCTTTCTTTCTTTCACTATTTTCCCATCTTTCTTAGTACTCCTCAAACTTTCTTTCTTTCTTTCTTTCTTTCTTTCTTTCTTTCTTTCTTTCTTTCTTTCTTTCTTTCTTTTAGTGTTTCCACTCACATTCTTTCTTTCTTTCTTTCTTTCTATTCTCTCACTATTTTCCCATCTTTCATAGTACTCCTCAAACTTTCTTTCTTTCTTTCTTTCTTTATTTCTTTCTTTCTTTCTTTCTTTCTTTCTTTTAGTGTTTCCACTCACATTATTTCTTTCTTTCTTTCTTTCTTTCACTATTTTCCCATCTTTCTTAGTACTCCTCAAACTTTCTTTCTTTCTTTCTTTCTTTCTTTCTTTCTTTTAGTGTTTCCACTCACATTCTTTCTTTCTTTCTTTCTTTCTTTCTTTCTTTCTTTCTTTCTTTCTTTCTTTCTTTCTTTCTTTCTTTCTATTCTCTCACTATTTTCCCATCTTTCTTAGTACTCCTCAAACTTTCTTTCTTTCTTTCTTTCTTTTAGTGTTTCCACACACTTTCTTTTTTTTGTGTTTAATTTTAATGAAAAAGAAAAAGCCAACTCTTAACAATATTAACTACGAACAAAGCCACAATGTGCTAACCGTATTCGGAAATTAAAAACATCCCTACTACACACTAAAACATACACATAATGCTCACACTCAATGAAGCTGAAAAATCGAATCATCCTTGATAATGGCTAAAGGTATAGCCGAAAGTGCTCGGAAATATAAAACATTTGGACAGTTCCTACACACCCTTTGTCCTGTAAAGAAAGCTCTTGTTCGAACACAAGAAATATTACATAAAAAGCTCAATCGTAGTACCTTGTCTATCGTTTTCAATGAAACATGCATATATATATAAATATATTTATATACTATTTACAAAAGCTAGAGCAGGCCTAAAATGGGAGTACTGTCGTCATATTTGGGCGGGAGTTTCATTCTCCAGCCTCAATACAGTTCAAAAGCATCTCCGCGTCCTTTTGGGTGATGAATTTTTCCTCTTTCCAAGCTCTCTCTCTTTCTCTCTCTCTCTCTCTCAACCACAGGCGGGATGTGGTAAGCCTCTCACACCTCTGTCGCTACTTCCACAGAAAGTGATCGAACGAACTACATTCCTTGGTTCCACCAGGTCTGACCTTCACGGCTAGGACCCGCCATGTTTGTAGCAAACCACCCACACCACATTCCCTCCATATTCCATTGGTGACGAGTAAATTCCACTCGAACAGCTTCTTCCTGCGAACCACTACTCTGTAGAACCGACTCCCAAGAATAGGTTTCGCCGATCACAACAGTTTTAACCTGTTCAAATCTAGGGTTAACAGTTGTCTCCTCTTCCCATCCGTATAAATTGCCTCTTAATGTAACCCTCTACCTCGAGTGTACCAAGGGCCTTGTACAGGGCGAACCTTACCGTTAAAGAAATTACTAGCATCAAGAACTCACCAAAAAATATTTAACAGACGTTAAAATCAACTATTGTTGTACCGAAAACAATTTTTAAATCATTTTATCCCAAGCAAGGCGATAAAGCCACTAAAACGCAAGGAGTTACTGAATGTGAGAGAATATGAGAAGATTGGTTTATTTTGTTTTACGGCTTATCAACCTCAATGGGTTATTTAATGCCAACAAAATGTTTTTGCTGGTAATATGTTTTTCTTCAAAAATCTATTCCTGGGAATAATTTTCCTTGAAGAAATCTATAGTTAGTCATATTTCTTTCAAACATTGTACAAATGTATTGCTGGTATTTTTTTAATTTATTGCTGATAATAATTTTTCCTTCAAAAATTATTACTGTAATATTTTTTTTATTACAAATTATTTCTGGTATTGAAACCTATTTTTACACAAGTTTGGGTGTTAACTATTTGCCCATAGCTGGGACCCTAACAGGTGTTACCACCCCGGGTCAGGGTGGACCTGGGAACACCAGCAATTAAGAGGTGGTTCCACGCTCCTCAAAACCTCCTGATCAGAGGCCTTGCTGTTGGACGTAGTTTATCGTCTTACCCAGGACGCGGATGTAGTTTAACGTCATACCCAGGACGCAATATGAGAAGAGAAGCGCTATCAATCAGAGAGAAGAATAAAAAAAAAAAACAGGAATTAAGAATTCTTCCCGCGAACCACTGCCCTGTGGAACCGACTCCCAAAAGGATGTTTCCCAGATCAATAGAATCTTAACAAGTCTAGGGTTAAACGTTATCTTCCTCTCCTAACCTCTGCCTATTACTGTAACCCTCTACCACGAGTGGCCCCTGGGCTATGTTCAGGGTGAACCTTATTGTTAAAAAATGGTCATTATGGAGTTTGTGTGTGTGTGTGTGTGTGTGTGTAAAAGATTCAGATATAAAAATATAACTATAAAAGGACAATGTGAATAAAGACAAAAGGAAAACCTATTTTAGCCGACACATTTCGTCATCTAGATAGATAGATAGAAATAAAAGGAAAACATATATATATATATATATATATATATATATATATATATATATATATATATATATATATATATCCGATGCGATGAGAACGAAAGTAATATATAAATTCTAACGTTCGCAGCGTTAATTAAAAAAAGAGCTCAATACATGTAGTAGAGCGATAATTATTTATTTATTATAATTTTATCATATAGACAAAACCATTTTACTCACAACAAAGATGCAACTTGGTTTCAGTGCATTTTAGCTGCACATCTACGGGTGAGGGTCGGAAATGGTTATGAACGATCCTGTTTGATAAAATTATAATAAATAAATAAATATATATATATATATATATATATATATATATATATTAATTATTTATTATAATTTTATCATATAGACAAAACCATTTTACTCACTACAAAGATGCAACTTGGTTTCAGTGCATTTTAACTGCACATCTACGGGTGAGGGTCGGAAATAGTTATGAACGATCCTGTTTGTAGGCAAGCCCGGATGTAAAACGTCACTTCCTTTTTCCGTTTTTTGAGAAGAAAAATGTACTTAACAAAATATACCTAGAGTATCTAAGTGAAAACGATAGTTGTTGTTGACAGCAGTTTGGTGTTGGGTGGGTCGGGTAGTTAATGTTGAATGGAGTGTGGACATTCTTCCGATGATAAGCATCGGTCAAAGTTTGGGTAGGTCAACCACCTAGCGTCCTAAGTTTGAGAGGTAGGGGAGGGAAGATGGCGATAGGGGATAATATTACACTTTAGTAGGTAAAAAGAATTTCGAAAAAAGAATATATATATATATATATATATATATATATATATATTTATGTAAAAATTTCAGATTGAGTATATCTGTAAAATGACAATATGAATAATGACAAAAGGAAAACTTATCTTAGTTGACATGTTTTGTTCTTTTCATTGTCACAGACTCACAAAGCATCGAACTTAAAAGGTCTTTATTATGTACTCACATATATATGATAGAGCTTGTTAGGAGGATCTGATAATTAAGTAACTCATTGAGTCTGGAAGAAACCTCAACAGAATGCAGAAAGCACTGGGCGGCCGTTTCGTCCTACATTTGGGACTCATCAGCAGTGCGCTTCCACTACCGAGAATTGAAAACCTGACAGTTGAGTTATCAAGCAAACGTCATACCAACTGTTCCAATGGGCCTCGGCGACGAAGAGGTAGCAAATCAGACTCAATATAGCGCCGCTCGCTCACATATTCCGTGGTGGAACTCAACTGAAATTCTCTGTAACCATAGGACTGTGCCCTCCGGCGCCACGACTACTATCACCAAGCTGCTCAACCTTAAGCATTAGAAGCCGGCTCAAGCAATGATATATAAATGATAGAAATTGTTAGAAGGATTTGGTAATTATAATTAAGTAATGAATTACTTAATTATATATATATATTTTATACTTATTTTAGCAGACACATTTCGTCCTTTGACTGACTTCACCAAGGAATGATTTTATTTTGCAACAAGTGTTTATAAACAAAAGTAATTTCATACACACACACACACACACACACACACACACACACACACACACACATATATATATATGGTAATTCCTCGTGTATAATACGCATTCTTTCTAAAAAAAGCAAAATTAGTGGTACGTATTATGCACAACTACAAAAATATCTTATTTTTCCACCCTCCAATCTCACTCTGTCTCTCACTCTCACACAGGTTGGATGTGGCAGGCCTCTCGATACTCTATCGCTATTTCCATGGAAAGTGCTCGGACGAACTACATTCCTTGGTTCCGCCAGTTCAAACATTCACGGCAATGACCCGCCATCTCACTCATATACCACCCACGTTACCCCCGTGTTCCATTGGTGAGCAGCTTCTTCACGCGAGCCAGTGCTCTGTGGAACCGACTCACAAGAGGATGTTTCCCCGATTACTACAATCTTAACATGTTCAAGTCTAGGTTTAACCGTTATCTTCCTCTCCTGTTCGCACAAGCTGCATATAGGTGGAACGACTACATTTAATCAATAGCTGCATCTACTGCAAGGAAAGTTGGTTCTCTGTGCCGCGACAGAAGGATTTTCTTATCTGCGTCCATCCTTCAAATCTAGAAATCTACCGTTCCTTGCATTGAATACTGTTGCCATATATGGACTGGTGCCCCCGCTGTTCAACTCAAAGTTCTCGACAAAATCCAAAAAAGGATCTGAAATGTAATCGGTCCTTAATTGGCTTCTCGACTTCAGACACTTTCTCGTAACAGACGTAATGTGGCTTCCCTCTGTCTTTTCTACAAATATTTTCATCGCAACTGCTCTGACGAGCTATTTTCACTGGTAACACAACAGCAAGAATTTAAGCGTGCTACTAGGTTGGCATCTCAGTCCCACCCTTTCACTGTCGAAACAGTTAAATGTAACCGCCTCTTCTACTCCAGCAGTTTCTTTTTTACACTTCCCGGCAGTGGAACTCCCTTCCGCTTACTCGCTTCCCTGATAACTATAATCTTCAAATGTTCAAATGTAATGTCAGTCGACATCTTCTGATGTCTTAAATCTTGATCCTTGTTCTTCTCTTTATCCTTTCCTCAAACACCCCTCTTTAATTTTACTTTCACTCTCTGTAACCCCCTTGCGTGGTTGGGGCACTCCATACTTGCTTGGGGAGAAATCCTAAAAAAGAAAAAAAAATAATGTAACCTTGAGTGGCCACCGGGCCTTTTACAGGGTGAACGTTACTGTAATTAAAAAAAAAATATTATGTTACT